>PVKB01000469.1:612826-735739 GCA_004027205.1 Ctenodactylus gundi | reverse complement strand
AAAAAAAAAAAAAAAAGATGGCCCCATCACAACGTGATGAGAAAACAGAAAAAAATGAGAGCAAGTGAGCGTGAGTTACACAGTACTTGGCACTGCATTGCAGCACAGTGTAAGGATGGCTGCCCTTCCTCTATGGCCTTTTAAATATGAAGATTTCTGTCTAAGCTTATGTAGGGGAGGGAACTCTAGAAATTGTACTTCTAACTTAGCGAACTCGTGCTAGTCCAATCCCACCACTTGCATTCCTTGTCAACTCAGCATCTGCACACAGCTCTTTAATTAAACTTCAATTTCAAGTAAAGACAATAGTAAAATGATGCTTATACTACATGACGCTAACTTTCTTTACACAACCAAAATCGTGTTAATCTCCCCCTAAGTAAGTGACAAAGCTTATCCATCTTCAGATGGTGGTCATTCCTCTTCTAGTCAAGTCACACCCCTTTCATTTTGTTTTGTTTTGTATTGGGTTTGGTTTGGTTTGGTTGTTTGGTTGAGTTTTTGAGGGTTATTTTGTTGTTGGTGGTTGGTTGGTTGGTGTTTTCTTTTTTTGTACTAGGGATTCATCCAGTGCCGTTACTCAAAGTTAATCACCAGACCCTTTCAGTTTTCTTAAATTTTGAGATCAAACTTGTGCTCTTCCTGCCTCAGACTCCTAGAGTGCTGGGATTTTAGATATGTACCATGGCACTAGGCTGTACTTCATTGGGATATCCTTTAAATTAAAATATAAGCTGTAAAGTTAGTTAAAATTAGAGCATGTTATGTTACATGACAGACAAATGACAATGAAAGGATAGCATTTATTTGTACATACTACATAAGTATAGTCATATCGAAATAAATATTGTTAATCTTCATTTCTATACTGGGGTACATACACCTATAATATATGGCATTTTAAATTTCTTTTTTTCCACTATCCATCCCCACCTCATCAGCCTCTGCCAATATGTTAGAGAGGAGGAGTTCCAGTCAAGACGGCCACTAAGTAACAGCACATTGTGTCTTCATGGACCCGCTTAAGAAGTTGAGAATATAGTCCCAAACCACCTGTTCAATGTAGCTAAGACAGGGAGAAGTACCCCAACAATTGAAAGGAGGAATCAGGAAAGTCAGAACCCTGAAAACACATCAGAATCAGAGGTAAACAGCAGCCCAGGAAGCCGACCCAGGCTGACTCCAAACAGCTGGGAGCCGTAGCATCTGCAGACAGAGAAAGGTCCAGCCAGAACCTCTGAACAAGATAAGCGCAGATCCAGGAGAAGGCAGAGATCTGACAGCTGGTAGCCGCAGCCTCCAAACAACAACAAGCCTGTAGGTAGTGTGTATTACAAATCCAGTGTGAACATTGGGTAATCTTCCCTCATAGCATTCTGTTTCTCTTTTAATTAGATATGTATTGAGTCTTATTTCTTCCTGTAATCTCCAAGCAACAACAGTCTTGAATGAACAAAGGAATTTCTTTCTTTACCACCCATATGTACCATCAACAAGTGCTATTAGGTTTGTTTATTTCCGATTCATTCCTTTCCTTCTGATCATCTATATTAAACTTTTGCTCTAATATCCCAGCTTCTGACTTCTCCTCACGTCAATTTATGCTATATGCTATATTCCATACTTAGAGACTCAGAAATTAATGAGTCTTTGTGTTGCCAGTGCTTGGTCTTAGTGCAATTGTTCCATAATAACCCACAATAAGAATTCAGTAATTATCCATGGATGAATAAATAAAGGGTCACTAACTATGTAAGAAATGCATTAGGAAACCTAGAGCTTCTGACGCTACCCTCCCTGTCTATATAGGGAATGTATATAAAAGTAAAAGTATTTTCTTGGTAGAACTCCGAAGAAACACCCATGTACTGAGAAGCTGTGTTCAGGCCTTTAACTTCCCTCTATCCCTTCCTATGGACTGGCCACATGAGATGAAGTTAGCCAGTTCAGTTTATCAGAACACGAGCAAGGCCCGTGCTTAACCAATGCCCCAGGGAATAGCAGCTCTATATTTTGCAAAGATAGTGGCATAATGGTAGAATGCTCTGACAGCTCAGCTTCCTTTTCATCAGGCAATTCCTCGCATGTTCTTAAAGTGAATGCTACCTCACTTGTCCTCCACACTCCTAAGAGGGCTTACATCTGTGCTGTCAAGATCGGAATGACTAACCAGTTTTGAGGAGAAATAAAGCATTAACAGTCTCTATATAGCAGCTCTATTAGGTGATACCTACATTTAGAAAATAGAATGTACTTTAAAAAAAAAAAAGCAATGTTTCAATGAGTGCCATAACCACAGTGGAAACTCCTGGTCTCGAGTATACCATGAGAATTCCTACCCCAGAGCCTTTGCACATGGGGTTCTCCCTGTTATGTTTTTTCCTTCTCAAATCTAAATCTTAACAGTACTTTCACTGGGCTTCAGTGAAAGGCACCATCCTTAGCCTCACAATTGTGTTATGAACTTGACTCTTATTTCCAGAAAATTATTCATTTCCTCGCAGAACAAATAACTTTTGTAAATTATTATTTATTGAGACCATTTGCAGGCAATATACTGGACATCACAAGAATTATCTCTTACACTCTCAACAACATAGGAGGCGTGGATTAACGTCTCCATTTAACAGATATGTTAAGATTCTGAATAATGTTTTGAAAATTGCCAAAGTTACCCAGGTCTGCGTGGCAGCCCCAGGATTTAAAACTAGACTCCTATGCTATGGTCTTTACACCATGACATGTTGCCTTATTTTTTGATTTTGTTTATTCAATGTATCGCCTTCTTCATCAAACCAGAACTCACCAAGGCAGGTAGGACTGGACAGAGCTACTGCAAGAATATGGAGGAGATGGAGAAAAGCCATAGTCCTCAGGCTGATGGGCGGAGACAGGGTGGAAGAGAATAGGAGAGCTTCTGGACTCCACAGTGATGATGCTACCTGCAGCTAATGTCAGGAAATCAGGATGTTCCCTGGACTGCACTGTGTAGAGCTCCCCCTCTTTGTGCTATGGACCTAGCTAGAAACACGGTATCAGGGGTTATGAGCTCAGGCCTCGGTGTCAGCCATCCTTGGTATCGAACCCGAGCCATACCATGGGGCAGGTGTGTGTGTTTGGACAAGTTTACCTCTTAGGGTCTCAAGTTACATATGTTAAATAGGAATCATTATAGCTCCCATCTCAAAGAGGATAAAATGAAACAACTCTTCTAACATGGCTAATGGGATGTAATGGCTTAGGGTGAGACCTCAATAAATGCTATTTTACTATGAATAACACACTGATTACAGTAAGTGTGACCCTGGAATAGAAGCTGCCTGGGCTGGAAAAGGAGGTTGTAGATACTGTTGGTCTATAATCGGTGGTTGAAAGCATTGTAATTGATGACCCTACCAAGTACATAGAACAGAGATCACAGGTCACATGCATAGTGGCTAATGAGGGGGGTGACCCGGCGTAAGCTTTTCTGTATGTTTTACGGATGGTAAGGACACTGGGGAGATTGAGGATACAGAGGGAGAAATGGTGCTGCACACCTACAGTCCTAGCATTCTGGGATGCTGAGGCAGGAGGATCACAAAGTTCTAGCCCAGTCTATGCAACTCAGGAAGATCCTAACTCAAAATTAAAAAGGGCTGAGTGATGTAGCTCAGTGTGAAGGCCTCAGATTCAATCCCCAGTATGCTAAAATATAAACATAGATACACCACGAAGACAGAGAGAGAGAGAGAGAGAGAGAGAGACTGAGTCCCTAAAGAGGGAAGTTGCTTTTCTGCTTCAGATGGTTCCTACTATGGCAAAAACTAAAACTTTTTTGTTTTTGTCTTCCAAAAAGCCAGAAATTGTTCAGTGTTTAATTGCTGGTAACTAAAGGCAAATTAAACAAAACACGTACACGGGTGAGATCGTGGCTTATCGGCTACAAGTATGTGGCCTCTGATGTGCAGAAAAAAGAGGGTAAGAACACAGCTCAGAAGAGCACTAGTGCTGAGCGGTAAGAAGAGGAAGAGGAAGGGTGGTGAGATCTAGACAGTGAAAGAGAAGAGCAGAAAGGATAGGAATGAGGAATCCAGGGAAAGATGGAGTAGAAGCACTGAAGGAAGGAGAGAACTGCCAAAACCAGCAACGTAGCACAGGGATTACTGGGGCCAGACGATGCCACCCAAGCTCCCAAATACCTATGATCACTCCTCTGACAACAGATACAATTGCTACTAGGTAGAGGACACGGTAAGATCACCACAGGGTTAGGGATGAGGCCTGAGGTCCTGAGGAACAGGTCCAGGGCCTGGGACCGCTCTACTTGGTGCCATCTCTTCAACAATGAAGAGGGGCTCTGAGGGATTCCAGTGAGTGTCTCTTCAAAAGCAAAGATGGACATTACCAGCTCAACCCACTCCTGGAGCCAGCTCTGATGTCTAAAATTAGAGGCAGGTAGAAAACTGGAAAGCTTATTTCATCCACCGTTCATCAGGGATTAGCTAATCAGATCATAAAGAAGGATAAATAATAAAACCAACACTAGTCAGTGATAAATTCTGATTTGTTTATTTCCATGTAAATATCAATATTATTAGCTATATTATTAATGTCAATGTTTACATTCTCTGAGAGCCAGGGAAATACAATTACATAATCATGCCTTACAAAAGGGAACCTACCAAGTATGCTTAAAAACAAATTACAATTTGAATCAATCAAGACTGAAATCCCTTAAGCGTTCTCTAGATAATAATTGTTAACTCTCTAGAAGAATTCCTATGATGGCTGAAGGAAGAAGTTTAACTTCGGTGGGGTGAGTAGGGTAAAAATAAATCCCTATAGGAAGGAGACAGTTAACTTGTCTCATAGCAACAAGTATATAAATATGCAAACAGCCTAAGATTCAACACCATTAAGATATGTGTGTCATTAAACAACAGAGAAAAGTATGTAGGAGAAATGCAGTTATTGACATTTCCCAGGGTCACATGGCTAGTTAGTACCTGAGTCAAACTTAGAATTCTTGATTTCTCGCTCAGATCTCTTTCATCTGCAGAGTACATGGCTTGTTAGCCCTTTAACTTGAAGGAGACACAGAGCACGTTTATCTTGATGGATGGAAGGTCAGGGAGTAAAATTGGAGGACAGCAATAAAATCCCTGCATGGCTGACAAAGGCCAGCATGGGAAAAGCCCTCCTGGTGAGGAAGGAAGCTGACATTCAAAGACAACACCCACCGAGCAATGATACTCAGCCTTGTGCACTGCCCATCTGAAACATAGACAAAAGCTAAACTTCTATGAAATAGTAAATGTATCTGTGCATGGTGGCATATGCCTGGAGCCCCAGCACTCGGCGGCAAGAGGGTCAGAAGGTTGTGCCATGCATAGAAAATTAATGACTTAGAGGAACCTTGTCTCAAAAACTAAAACAACAACAACAAAACTCTTAAATAGCTGAAGATATAACTCAGTGCAAGTGCTCTGGGTTCAATCCACATACCAAAAAAAAAAAAAAAAAAAAAAAAAAAAAAAAAAAAAAAAAAAAAAAAAAAAAAAAAAAAAACAGTAAATACACATTTTCTTAAATATTACCTATAATCATAAACATTTTCAGATATCACTAACACCTTTTGAAAACACAATAATAAATTAGATACAGAAACACACATAAATCTCCTGAGTAGTCAAGATGAGCAGTGTAGAATATCTTGCTCAGAATAATTTGTAAAAAAAAATTTAACCCAAGGCATGGTCCACAGCAGGCCTTCCCTAAGTGGTTAGCAGTTGTGCAAGTATTTAGGAGCCGCGCGGAGCTTGGTTACTCTTATTTTACGCATGAGTTCTCTTAGGTAGCATATTTAGTTAGCTTCTTAACAAATCAAAGTAGAGACGTGGAAATAGTTGGAGATGGAGGCATAAAAGAAAATAGTAAACTACAAGAAAAACTACGTATATATAATTGGAAACATTCAGTATAGGACTTAAAGTCCTCTATTTTCCTGGAGGTCCTAAAGGTCATCACCATATTGACATAATGACTCAAAATCATCCAGAAAGTTTTTGTGCCATGTTGTATTCTCTATTTAAAACAGCTAGGGGAAATTGCTACAATTGAAAAAATTGTCAAGCATGTGCTTTTGTAAAAGTTTTGGTCCAGAGAACTTACAAGTCACCTGGAAATTTGATATTAACAAATCACACTTGCCTGCAGTGCTGTGTCAAGTTCCAGGGGAGCATTTAAAGTATATATGAAGGATCCCATCCTTGAAACCTTTGTTTGATTATAAGTCCTGGCTCCAGCTGTCAATGTGAGGTCACCTGTGGCATTATGGTGTTTCTAGGCAGAGATCACCTTTTTCATGAGGTATCACAGCTTCTTAGTGCTGACTTAAAGTTGCATTTGGTTTCAGCATCATTTCATCTTTGACGCCAGAACTGAGGTACATGTGACAAAGAATGAATTTCCCCCCAGATGGCTAAAACCTGTACTGACTTTTACCCTGAGCCTCTTCTTCTGTCCTCTACCGTGTGATGAAGATAACCCTCAAAATAATTTATCTCACATAACGCTGTATAAAACTTGGAACATTTCTTATTAAGTTTGGAAGCTAGGAAGGCAAAAGGGTAAAGAAAAATGGCCAAAGTACATAGAATTTCTTAAATAACTGTCTTCAACTTTTAATTTTCACAAGATGATTTTCCTTTTGAACTCTCTCCGTATGAGATGTTTCAGTAATATGTGAATGACAAACAACTGAACCTTGAAGAGGGCGTTTTGGCCTCCGAGGGTTGATGAACACCATCTTTTGCAGATTCATAATCCTGTTCCTTTTTCTTCATTCTGACAATATGCATGTGTCAAATTCCCAGCAGACTGAAGTCAAGTGCCTTTTCAATGACGTTTGTTATGATAATTGCCTAACCAACAGAAACCAGAATCCTTGAAGAAGGCCTAATGGGCTCAAAGCAATTGTGGGGAATGAAAAGACAGATGCTTTTACAGCAGTCCCAACTTCTGAGGCACCGGGTACCAGTTTGGTGTAAGACATCCCATGGACAGAGTGGGGATGGCTAGTACCACCACCACCTCTGCTCCACATCAGATCAGCAGGCCTTAGATTCTCACAAGGAGTGCACAAACCTAGATCCCTCTCACGTGCAGTTCACAGATGGGTACATCCTCCTAGGAGAATCTAATACTGCCACTGATCTGATAGATGGAGCTCAAGCAGTCATGTGGGCAATGGGGAGAGGCTATAAATACAGAAAAAACTTCATATGCTGGTCCACAGTTCATGTCCAGTGATAATCTATGGCCCGGGGTTGGGGACCCCTGATAAGATTAACTGGTATAAAGAATAATGTTTTAAACATCCCTGAGAGAGGTGGTGGAGAAGGAGCTGCTTCTGGTCACATGTCATGTGGCTGAGCTGGAGTGATTCCTCCACACACAAGAGTCCATGTCCTACCCACCTTCGGCTTGGAACTCCTGGTGGTGCTTGGTTTGATGTGCTGCCATCAGATGCTCAGTGAGCACAGTATCCTCCAGGATTTTGTTGGATGAGAATCAATTCCCCACCATTCACTCCAAAGTTCTCACAGGAGACCGTGTCCACATGCAAGTACACCATGTCTTTGTAAAGCAAAGAGGCCACGGTGGTGAAGTCAACCATGGAGTTCTTCATGAGGGGGATGGGGATGGCCGTCTCCCCATTCTGGTAATGAAGGCTGATGCTGACCTCCTCGTGGAAGTAGCCCCTCACAGAGATGAGGTAAAACCCATCACAGTTGACGATGATTGAGTTGTTTTGCACATCCATGGTCGGATTTTCTGTTACGTTAAGGGAAATTTTCTCCTTTTCACACCCTAAAAAGAGGAGGGCAAATGTGGGGGGGGGGGGGGGGGGGGGGAAGAAAGATTCTGTAAGCACAGCACGGGGCAAAAACTTCTGGTACATCTAGAACAGGTGAAGAGAAAGTGGGAGGGAGAGGAATTTTGAAACCAGTGAAAGCCAGACAGCAGTGGGTTTCTACTCAGTCTGAAATCTGTTTTGCTTATGTGCTGGAAGGACAAAGCCAGAGAGGCCTGAAGGGTCTCCAATGGGGCTGAAACTCAGCTGAGAGATTACAACAGTTGTCACATCAGGCTTATGGTATGAAAGGCAGCCTCAGGGTTTTCTTGCTGTGTTTTTCCAGAACTGGGAGGAGCTGGCAGCTTCAGTGCCCACTTTCTTGCTCAGTGAACAGACCACAGCAAAGGGTGGCAGTAGTGCCCCTTGCTTTAGGCTTGCATACCACATACTAGTTTGACTCAAAGCTCCACCTAACTACAAACTGCAAATTCTCCACTTGCCATTTTACTGACTACATTTACAACTATTAGACCTTGCCAGCAGTTACTTAAATTTAATAATGCTGGATCAAGTGGCCTCAATCAGATGCAAGTAGAATTGCTCTAGGACACGATCTTGCTTCCCTTCTACCTTCTACTGGAAGTTTCTCCCGGAGGGCAAGCTCGGAAGATCCGCTGTCAGAGGAAGGAAGGAAGGAAGGAGAGCACGTAACTTTGGTACCTTTATGCAAGGCCATTTTAAGTGCAAGCCAAAAGACTGAATTTCTTATTTTCCTATCAGCCCCAATACTGTATTGAATGGCCGAGTAACTACATCTTTGACACCTATTCTGGCTCATTTCCCCTGGTGATGGGGAATAGTAGGCACCCACTGCTGGCCATGATTCAGAAATTTACTCCCTTTTTCTTCCTTAGGTACCTTCTTTTTTCTCATGTTTAAAATAGTATTCAGGCTCCAACAACTATGAGATACAATACTTTCCTGAGGAAAAGGGCAGATCTTATGTTTTGGAGGAACATATAAGTCACCTCCAATTTTTTTGTGTGTAATACTGGGGAACAAGCCAAGGGCCTTTACACTGAGCTATAACCCCAGGTCATTTTCTATTTTTGATTCTGTGATTAAAAAAGAAAAGTCACTAAGCGGGGCTTGAACTTGTAATCCTCTCCGAGTGCACCACCAGGTCTGGATTCAAGTAAACTTTTGACAATACTTACCAGTAAGTAGTACTTTAATACTTTGAATTGAAGGATGCTGCTCCTAAAGAAGAGAAAAAAACATTTTTAGAAAAAAATTGAAAAAATAGGATTCACAAGTCAAAGCAAATGAAGCAGAAATAAAACAACCTGTAAAGGAAGACTTGCTTTTTTTCTGTGAGAATTAGACCCAGATTTTCTGCCTATCAGCTTACTTTTCTTTAGCATCTTCTAAGATGTTAGGATTTTCCTACTCTTTCCTGTCAGCATCTGAGATCTGCCTGTTTTCTGCCAAACTCTTCTTGGTATATTGTTTTTCCTCACTTAGTCTTAAATTCCCATGTAGATAACAGTGTACATAGCAGTCCTCTGGTTAAGAAAGCTATTCATAGATAATCTCCTCATGGAGAACTCAATGAACAATCTATAGATCATGGCCACAGATTCCTACCACACACTGGGAGCAAGTTCTAGACGCCTCCCACATACTTTTCTTTCCCATAACACAGGAGTAAGTACCTATTTTTAAGAGACACAGGCGATAAAATCTTAACGTCAAAGCTCAGTGGACTTGAACGTAGCTTTTTCTTAAATATCAAGTGTTTCCTTTTCCTTTCACAAACTGAAAAGCTTGACTTGAACCCATATTCAACAGCAAGAAAACAGTGAAAGAAGGTTGGTAGGTAAGTGCCCACAGTAATTTGGTGCATAAGAAAAACTCAAAACGGAGAAAAGAGATGTATAAAGTGAAAATAAAGGACAGAATTGTATGTAAGGAATATTCTCAGGGGCTGGAGGAATAGCTCAGCAGTTAAAGCGCTTGCTAGAAAGCGCTTGCCTAGCAAGCACTAAGTACCTGAGTTTGATTCCCCGGCACCACATATGCCGGGCATGGTTGTACACACCTGTAATCTCAGCACTTGGGAGGCTGAGACATGAGGATTGAGTTCAGGACTAGCCTGAGCTACACAATAAGACCCTGTCTCCAAAAAAAATTTTTTTCATATATGCTAAGTAAAAAACACATTTCTATGGATATTGAATATACCCTAAAGAATGTACCAATAAAAGAAATTAAAGAAAAAGAGTTGCAAAGGTTGCCACCAGAGAAAGGAATTGGAAGTCTGAGATCAGATGTAGTAAGGATGTTTCCTTTCCCTGGTCATATATTTTTTTAATTTTTAAAAATATTTGTAGCATATGGTTTTATTCCCTACTAAGAAAGGCAAACAGGCTAAGAGCAATCGCTCTACACACAAGGTTATTTTTGGCAGGACATCCAAACCAAAAGTATGGAGAGAGATTTGTTTTCATGCCCTGGGCAGTGGAATCCCTGATTTCTGGTGACCTAATAGCCTCGGTCAAGTGGATTCCACTGGGGACTTCCCACACAGAAGAGGAATCTCCTACTTCCTTTACAAGCAGAATCACAGGTCCTACCAAATCGAAACAGCAAACAGTGTGAGTAAAAGGAAGAGCTCTTCCAAGCCCTCCAGTGGCTGTACCTCACAAACAACATGAGCTCAGTGTGTGGAACAAGAGGAGAAACCATTGAGTTGGGCCCAAAGGGGGGGCTCCAGCTTCCTGCCCTCTATGCTGTGGTTGTGTAGGCTGCAGTAGTCCCTTTGTGCTGAAGGCAGTGCTCCAAAAATCTCTCTCCCACCACTATTACCACCATAACCCTCTGGGAAAATAATTCCTCTCACTGGTCTCAGGCTAGCAGGTACCAGCATGAACTGTCACCTGTTAAGAGTCAGAAGTGCTCTGTGGGGTAGGACAATGGGCTCAACATCTAGCACGTGGGTTCTGATGTCAGCAGGTGCTGGCTCACTTTGGGAGACCTTCACAATCTCTGTGTCAGTTCTTCATCTTTAGATATTACCAAAAAATTATTCTCATCACTAACTTCCATGACTTAGGTGCAACTCTCACTAAATTTTAATGAACAGAGGAAAAAACAGCATAAAGCTTCTTCATTCAGGAATTTACTTCATTGCATCTGATCTGAAAGCCTTTGTGATTTATTTTAACTGACTGCAACTTTGCACGTGCGATTTCCTCCCTTGGGTTAATCTACCAAAATTCCAGGCACACAAGCATGAGAGAATCCAGAAGCTACTGCCCACCTGAATACTGCATTTTATGGAAGAAATTAAGGCTCACGGAAGTGTGATTTGACTCTCGCTGCGTGCTTCTACTATGGCTTTTATCATATCACACAAGTAATTTTTTTCACAAAACTATGAAGCAAAGAGAAACTATTAATTTCTTGTTCCCTGTGGCTTCGCCACTATCTTGCCTCAGTACCAACCCTGAAAAAGAGAAGTTGTCACACAGCAGATCGGCTACTGCTTCACTGTGAGAGAATGTGGGGAAAACTTACAATGCAGGCTTATTCGTGGACTTTAGGACGGCTGAAAGTAAAGCCAAAAAAGAAAAAAGTAAAACCAAGCAAGAACTCACTCGGCGAATTGGGTTATCTGAACGAATGACTAAACAATGCATATGTGACATTTTAGAAGCAGCTGATGATGCAATAGGAAGGTCTGCCAGCCCAGCAGTGCTTAAATATTGATGCACATTAGCAACCCTGAGAAGTCTGTCAAGAAGAAAGCAAACAAAAACCAAAACAGTGCAGACACCTCACTTCTTCACAAAGACCCTGCCTGATTGAAAATATCTGAGTAAGACCAGGAGTATGCAATTCTGCAAGGTTCCCAATTTGAAAATCTGGTTAAATACTGAGTTTGTTGAGACTTACTGAACCTGAGGAGAAGCCTTTTCATTTGGGATCCAGAATGTTCTCTGTCTCCTTGGCCCCCACCATTGTGGCCAGTCCCTTTGTGCTGCAGCTTTGCTCAGAACCGCCATCTCCATCCCTACAAAGCAGCTGTGTGGCTTCCTAATGGCCTCTTTTAACAAATCTATTTCATAGTGGCTCTCTGAGCTTCCTGTAGAGAGACAATCCCTATCACTATCTCAGAGAACATTCATTGTCCCCCACACTTTATATTGATAGTTCCCATTATTAACCTCTGATATTCATGTAAATAGCAAATCACCCCAAAACATCTCTGTGACATGAATACACCTGCAAAACTATATAATTGATCTTAGGCATTAATTCTGCATCCCCTCAAAGCTGAGTTTTTTTTGGTGGTAGTAGTGGGGATTGAACCTAGAGGTCTTTGCATTTGGAGCTCAGCTTTTTAAAATTTTTCCTTTGACAGAGTCTTCTAGATCATTCATTTGCCTTCTGCTGGGCTCAAACTCGCACACTTCCTGCCTCCCACAATAAAAGGAAGATTCTCATATCTAGGTTTTTCTGGTCTAGATGCACTAAGTGACTCTTCAAAGCACACTGACCAAAACATTACTGAGCACTGTCTTCCTCACCGTAGTGATTAAAGTCTCCACCCCAACATCCTTGTACCAACTTAGTTGCTAAACAACAAGAAGTATAGATTTACAATGTACTCACTTGGGTCATCATATCCCGTGCCAACTCTCTATAAGACATTCTGTAAATAAATACTTTAAAGTGGAATTTGGCCCCCGAAGCAATACCAGGCCTACACCAGTGGGTAAATGTTCACATAATATCTGATGCTGGGTCCAGTCAACATCATATGCTGACCAAGGTATTTTTTTAGACTGTCCTGTCCATCTTTGAATCCAAAGGAAGTAGCAATTTCAAATCTCTCATTCTCCATTCACTTGTGACATGAAACAGAGGGATCCTTGCCTTGGAAAGGCCACCCAACACACTAGGCATTAGACCGGCAGTGGGGAGTCACCATCTCCGCGCTTGACCTAGACAAGGCCTTTCCTTTGCTCAGCTTCTAATATCCTCCTCTAAATACCCAACCTCACTAAAAGTGATTGGCATAGAATGTCCAAGGTCTCTTTCATTTCAAGACCCTCTTCCTCCTCTATAACTACCACAAAAACAATGCTTCATTTTAAAAGAAATACTCTATATGGTGTCATTTGATTCATAAAGCTTCCTTAATCATGTGACTTACATTTGCATAGGTAGATTTAAACAATTCTTTAGGTCTCTCTCCCTTCTGCATCACAGCAGAAATCCTTTCATTGTTTCTGAAGTAACTGGTTCCACACACACACACACAAAAAGAACCAGCCAACATTCTAAGAGCTCAGAGTTACAGAGCAGAGCCAAGTGTTGCAGAAAGGGACAAGAGTAGAACTTAGACCTGCCGGAAGTTTCTAACCATTGCCTTTCTGTGCAAACCTGGGCAAGTTTCTATACCTCATATTTCCCTTGTGTACAATGCACCCAAGTATCTACTGTATCTTCTTTCGTGGACACAGTAAAGATGAACAAAAGTAGCGGAAAGCTCTAGAAAAATGGGGAACCATGATCACAAGTAGTGCATGGAATGATACTACTAACTCTCCTCCTGGGCCCACCCATCTCCTCCAAAAGCTCTTTGAGGTCCCAGTGTTCACTCTACCATACACAAGGCCTTTATAAGGACCTTAGAAACTAAAACTATCAAGTGGCCAAATTTCTTTATAATTGTTGAAATACAAACTGTCCTTTACAACCTGATTTTTGGCTGTTTTGTTGACTTTCTAGACTCATATTCTGGCTGCCTGCAAGGAAGCCCAGCCCTGAGCCCGCGTCATTTAAGATCACTGGAGCCACATACTCTTACTAAACAAGAACAGACACAATTAAGGTTTAGTCTTTGCCCCTTTGGTCAGTTGCTTCATCATGTTCTATGTGGGTGAGCCCTTGGCTTCCTGAAAAGATATTACATCTATTGCCTTCCCGCTCTTGAGGTACAGGAGGATGGTTCCTTTTACTGCAGCGCCCCCTAGTGTCAACTGAGATTAGACATCACTTTCAGTATAAAGACCACAGAAACAAAATGTACAATGTGGAGAAGCAACAATTTTGCTAAATTTTTTTCTGTATCTTCCTTGGCAAAGAATGAAGTGAGTGCTTCCAACCCACCCCATTATCTTTCTGTGTAGCTTCTCTTGCTTCTAGCACTAGCTGAAGCATTACCTCTTCCTGACTCTGTAGAAAATATGCGCAGGCTCTCGGCCTCCAACTCTACTCCTGCTGTTGTTCCTTGAGTATATCTATCTGCACGTGTGTCTGTCACCTTTCTAGATCACTTTGTATCCTGACTATTGGTTTAAAGAGTTCAAAAACCTTCTCCAGTGCCATTTGTGTCTGCAAAGCCCCCAACAGTACCCACTATGAGTAGACACTCAGTGGAATTAATTCCAATAAGGATGCTCTGATTTATAACAGGAAGAATTCTAGTACAGGAATCAGGAGCTTTTGCTAATTAACTAGCCAAGTGATCACAAGAAATTCACTTACCTTCTCTGGGTTTCTATTTACATATCTATAAACAGACTGTGTCTGATATCTGCTCCAAAACCTAATTACTCTGCGCTTTGTCATTAATACTTCCCCTAAGAGCTTCAAAATGCTTTATGATGAATCAGTTCTGCAATCCAGATGTTCCTTTCTAATTCTTGGAGTTGCCTATAACAGGGAAATTCACTTTGCGTCCAAAATTATCTCATTTGAATACCTGTCATAACGAAAGCATTTCTAAAAAGGGGTTAGATTCCATGCAAACATTTAAATTGAGCTACTCTGAGACAAAGTTTTCAAAGCAAATTTCTCTTTCCCTTCTCGAATGATACAAAGAAAGTTTGAATTTACACCCTGAAACTGCATCAAGGAACTGAATTCTACTTCTTTGATTGGCACAGAAGTGACCAACTTACTTTCCAGGTACCTCCACTTTTGATTTCTCCAGCCAAACCAAGCAATGAAAACGTAACTCTCTAACAGTGAGAGTTGCTAAGGAATTATCACTAAAAGCCCTTAGACCAAAAGAGGGCTATAGAAAAGGAGATTTAGGTGTTGGGAGGGAGCAGATTTCAACAGCACTGGAAATCCCAGCCCCCTGGGGGTCACTTTTTTCCCTTTTCTAAACAAGGGAGTTTTGCTAACTCAGAGTAGCTTATTTAGATCAGCACTGAGAATACACACACTAGATGTAAAGAGTACATGTGCGAAGTTGATTGTCTCTGAGAAATCTGTAAGTTTGGCATAAAAATCTACTAATTCATATTTTATATTCCGCAAGTTTTCATGTACATAATGACATCTTTATAGGATTTTGAGCTGAAAGAGGTCTTACTGACCATCTAATCCACTGCTTTACAGAACAGATGAGAAAATCAAGGCCCAGGGAGGAAAATGAACTTTAAGAAAAGCAGTTAAGGGCATCTCAAAAACAAAAACTTCTGCTTTCATATTATGTATAAAAAAAATTATCCTAGCATTAAGAAAACAAAAGGAACACACCAACATGGCTGAGGGTGAAATGACTGCTGAATAAATTCAGAAGCCACACCTATGTTTTTCCGGAGCTATTCAAGTAGGCCATTATTTTCTGATGACAAAGATTAAATCTAAGAAATAAGTGAAAAATCATAATTAGATTTCAAATACCTTTCTGCTACAACAGAAGCGATCCGGTTTCACTGAGTAAGTGGCGAGCGTTTGCGCTCTGTCTCTCCTTGGGACACACCAGGGAAGCATTATGTCATTCAGAAGCACAGGTTTGTGTGCACTGTTGCACCAGGCACCCCCTCTCTCTAAATTTGAAGTGTTAGTGCTCTCTCTCATACATGCATGTGCATGTGCACACACACACACACACACACACACACCCGCATAAACCGCCACCTCTGCAGGCCAAGTTCCAGGAAAAATACATCTATGCATATACTAAAGTTCATGAGAGCTGCCCAGATTCTATAACAGTATAAGAAATTACACTAGGTAAAATGGTTTTGCAGGAAACAACAGTAACAACAAAAATCTTAATATGAAGTGAAGAATTTCAAATATCTGAGCCCTAAATTTTCTGTATGCAGGGTATGTAGAAGTGTGTGCGCTGAACTCAAATGTACCCCGAGTGTTTTTGTTTCCGTTACTGGAGCAAAAATAGAGAAAACTAACTCTCCGCCAGAGATTAGCAGCTCGCCATCCGCACTAGTGAAGCCAACTCTCAGCTCTACCTCCCAGTTCTGTCACAGTGGCTTGGATGACTTGCAAAAAGGTGCCCACTTCTTGCCAACATTTCCTAGGGATGGACAGTCAGAGGTGGCCATCAAGATCTACAGCTGCTCGCTGCCTACTGCCCTCCTGACTAAAGCCTTGTGCCTTTGGTTAGCCTCAACTGGGGCTCCGTGTCCTGTCCTTATCATCCCACAGAGCAGGAAACACACAGCACTGTGATTGTTAGAAACGCAAGGTCAGTGCTCACAGACTTGACGAGTGCACTCAGCTGTTCTATTTTTGGTTCCTATGCTTTCTTCTCGGAAGAGCCCAATTCCGGTTTATGTCTTAGGCATCCTGCCATGGACATAGTACTCTGCACCCTCACCCAAAGGAGCGGCACAAGAGGAGTAAGTGTCTGGGGCAGTGAGGAGAGGACAGGTATGGTGCTGCGCTACCTGGTCTGCAGGCTTGAGCACCATGACAGCTGCACTTCTGGAATCTGAGGACAATGAGCAGCACTCTGCGGTTCAGAGATCACAACCACACATACTCCCACCAGCATCTGTGCACTAAAAACCCCCACTTCCTGTAGGCAAAGACAAGCCTGGGCTTAATTACCTAGGACTACTCATCCTGCCTTAACTTGCAGTAGCCCATCTCTCTCATGGCCATCAAAAATAAAGTCTCTACTGTATGATCCTCATCACAGAAAGACTTTTCTAATCCAAAGAAACAGGAAATGGGAACAAGAATCACTACAGCAGTTCCAACAGAGTTGCTGGGGAGACGGACACACTATTTACTTTTCAGTGAGATCTGTTGCGGTGAAGAACATTCTTAAAGAGCTAGTGAAGTTGTATATGCAAATAAGTAAATAAATTAAAAACCAGTATAATAAGGGGAGCAAGGGATGAGAATAAAGGGGAACAGTATCATAAATAGGGAAAATCCTAAAAAAATGATCACCCACAACATAATGTGGTGATCATGGGAAAAAGATACAATGATGTCTTCAAGTTGTGAATGGTAGAAAAAAAAACCGAGGTACAACATCTGATTATTGGATTAAACATGCAGTCAAGTAGCCAGACAGATGGGCATGTGGCCACCTTTAAAATGCAAGGTTAATTATTTAAAAGAACTTAATACCTTCAGAATTTTTTAAAAAGGATAGCTCCTGGATTGTCTGTGGAATTAACAAACCTGATAGCAAAGTGTAACAGGTCTCTGAGCACCTTTTCATATTAATTTCCTGATGAGACACAATATTAAGAGAATGCGTGACTGCGTATATATATATCAGTGACTCGAAACTTCAAGAGGACAGCTCATCAAGGAACGCCAAGATTCTTGCATGGCGAAGGAGGAGGAAAGAATCGAGATACCGCGCCTCTGCCCTCACTCCCCTCTGTCCCACCGCTGCCACCGCAAAGGACGGACTGAAGGAAAGAAGAGCACAACAGACCCGGTGTTTGACCGCAGTTCCTAATCACTTACAGTGGGCAAGACGCAGCAGTTCTGATATTGGGAGGATTCCCAAGTGACTGCAGCTGCTGCAGCTGCCAGTGGCACAAGCTTGCAGGGAGAGAAAAGCACCCGATAGGTGATGCATCTTACCTGGGGAGCGTAGAAGTGGAGGCAGATGTAAGTGAGGAACAGGAGCAACCCCAGCCCCTGAATCACGGAGGCCACCAACAATAGCTTGTTCAACTGGAATCTTGACCTTGGGGTGCCTCCTACATTCCTGTCCAGGGGCTGGACCCCTTCCATCCTCACAGTCTGGATCGAGGGAAGATAGGGGTGCAGCAAAGAGGAACTTGGCGAATGCCTGCTGTCTTCCCTCCAAGGGCACAGATGAGGACAGAGCCCAACTATCAATCAGAAGGTAGAAAGGTCCCGCGCCCTGAGACAAAAGGCAATTGAGAGAGCAGAGCGGACTCTCTCAGTTTTAACTCTGCAAGTTTGCAGACAGGCGGGGAACTTCTTTGTGACTAATCTGAATTTCCCCTTTACTTTCTTTCTTTTTTTTTTTTTTCCTCTGGGCTAACAGGGAGTTGTTTTTGTGGCATTCCAGTTCTGATTTGAGTGACTGTGAAGTGACAGTCATAAAAGTGCGCTACTTTCTTCATTTTTCATTACAGCGGTCACTAACGTGCGGCTCACCTGGTAAAGATGAAGGTCGCCATCCACTGATGTGAGAGCTCCCACATCCATTCTTCAAGGCATTTTAAATCATACAAGAGATTTAAGGAAAGTGTTGGCCCAAGGTCCTTGTCACCACTTTGTTAAGTAAATAGTGAACCTACTTTACAGGTTCAGAAATACACCAACCACACACTGACCATTCTTGAAAGACAAAAGAAAACAACAGGATGGAGAATTACATAGAAAAAGGGTGATCCTCTAGTTATAGAGTCCATTACATTAAAATTAACTAGTATCTGTTCAGTATCCACTATGCATCGAATACTGAGAGAGACTCTCAATCTTTTCATTATTCAAGTTATTCTAGGCAAATCCAGCAAACACTACCATAATTAATTTTCTACATATCAGAGGCAGAAGAGATTTCCATCTACTTTATATATTTTCCATACAGAATTTTTAAATTAATGAATAATTGCATACATTAAAATAACATGTGAAGGTTGTTCTTTTCTTGGAAGTAATGACTAGACTCAAAACTTGAAAAATAAAAATATTCTACCAAGAAATTCTACTTTATCATTGAAATAAACAGTGACAGAAAATAAATGATACAATTATAATGTCAAGTTCAAACTGGTCATTTTTTTCCCCAGGGCCTTGCACAAGCAAGCACTTTACCACTCCAGCTCTTCTAATTTTCATTTTGAGGTAGGGTCTCACTTAAATGCCCAGACTGGGCTCAAATGTGTGATCCTTCTGCCTCAGTCATCTGAGTAGCTGAGAGTACACACTTAAGCTCGTATCCCTGGGCAACTTCACAAAGACTTACTGAGCACGTAATATAAATGCTACATTGGACAGCCTAGAGATACCGAGGAGGGCCTAATTAAAACAGAATTCTCCTATGGGGAAGTATGTCTAAGCTCCCTGTGGAATGCTTAACAGATCCTGAAGGGAAGGAGGACTATTTTGGTTGGTAACAATAATGAGGTGTTATACGCAAATCAGTTTCACAAGACATAGATAGATGGAGCTGGAGGAATGGCTCAATGGTTAAAGTATTTGCCCAGCAAGCACTAAGTACCTGAGTTCAATTCACTAGCACCACATGAGCCGGGTGTGGTGGTGCATGCCTGTATTTCCAGCATTGGAGAGGCTGAGGCAGGAGGATTGCTGTGAGTCCGAGGCCAGCCTGGGCTCCATAGTGAGTTCAGAACAAGCCTGGAGGGCTATAAAATAAAGCAAGAAATAGATATGAAGCATGTTCAAAAGAGAAACATTTGGCAGGAATTGGAAAGTAATTTATTACATTAATAATCAACTAAAATTAAATACATTCATTAACAACAACTATGCCTTGTGTTTGGAGAAAATATTGATGTTCAGAAGTTCAAGTTATTATTTTTTTTTTAATAAAGGATCTCTCTCTATATAGTTCAGGCTGGTCCTAAACTCATTATGCACTTCAAGCTGGCCTTAAACTCATGGTAATCCCCATGCCTCAGCCTCCTGAGCACTGAGATTATAGGAGTAGGCCACCACACCTGATATATGTGGTACTGGGGAATTGAACTCAGAGCCTTGCTCTTCCTACGCAAGTGCTGTAGCCGCTGAGCTAGTCTTCTAGCCCCTCAAGTTTTTATCTGAAAAATAAAGTGACAAAAGTACCACTATCGGAGAGTTGAAATAAAAATAGAAATCAAGTTCCATCTAAGCAGCTCTGTAATAGTCCTACCTCTGAGCAAAGAATCTGCAACATACAGATATGAAGCCCAAAGTTGAAAGAAACATCAGCGCCTAGAGCCAATTCTTGTGTAATACCTAATAGTGATAAACAAGCATCGGCGTCAGTAATGATTTACTCATCCTTTTCCACAAAATGACTACACAAGACAAGAGCCAATAACAGAAAATAGTGACAAGCTAAAAAAAAAAAAACATTGGAAAAGAAACACACAAACCGCACACACAGAAGCAACACAGACTGAAAAATCACAAAATTATAATTTATAAGAAATACCTCCAAAAAGATGAAAAATAAATATATCCAGGACACACATCTGTGCTTCATGCAACATGAGTTAACATGGATTCTACAAAGAAAAACAGATAATGCTTTTCTTTATAGACTGTGCTGCAGAATGGACTTCCCTGTCTGTGCTGTCCCAGGAAAGTAGGCAACTAAACCAACATTTAGGACCTATGCATGTATGACACAACTGTTTTGTTTTCCAGTACTGGGGATGGAATTCAGGGCTTTCATACAGCACTATATCCCTAGACTTTTTTATTTTTTATATTTTTATTTTGAGACAGGGTCTCTCACCCACATTGGCCTAGAACTTGTGACCCTCCTAAAGTGGGCCTCTTAAAGTGCAAGGATTACAGGTGTGTGCTCCCACACTCGGCTCCATGGCACACTTCCCACCACCCTTATCTTAGGTTCCTACCACTTTATTTTGCCTCTTGTCATTTTCGTTGAAGTTTAAGTGCTATTACACACTTAAGGCTTTTTCTTATTGATCACTTTATATCAGGTTTTTCACATTCTTTGTGGGAAGGGAGAAAAACAACCCCTTCCCCCCAACACACACACACACACACACACAGAAATACATACACAAATAGAAACACACAGAGACACACACAAATAGAAACTGGGCTAGAAGTTTAAGGTAAGACCTTTGGTAGACTAGATGACCCTTTCAAAGTTCATCACTGGATTGCGCTAGCAGTTGAATTGATGAGATCACCAGAGATAACCCTGATGGCATTTCAGTCTCGGGTACCACCATCCAAGATACTGTTGATGGCCTATCAGTCGTGGGCAGATGGGCAATTTTCCACTTTGAAAATGTATTTTTAAAAAATAAAGTGGAAATGGTTGTGAAGAGGTGAAGCACATTACTCAATCTATGGCCATTTAAAAATTTTTTCACAAAGATTAAATACATATAGTAAACCAAGCTAGCTTTGGAATGAGGTATCCGTAAGTGAAATAAGCCTAAGTCAGTATCTTCTTCAAGCATCATTATCTTCCTAAAGAAATAACCATTTCAAGACTAGAAAAAAAGTATGGAAAATTAAAAACAACTGAGAGAATACCTCTAGTTCAGAAAGTAGCAAAAACTTTTGGGGGGAGTTTTGGTTTGGGGGATTTTGTTTTGTTTCTTTTGGTATTTGGGGGGTTTTTTGTTTGTTTGTTTATTGGTAAAACCTGCGCCATGTCGTCATCTGTCCATTCAGCAAGACTGGGTTAGGTGCCTACTTCCTGGTGATGAGGGAAAAGACACGAACAAAACAAAACCACAGTCCTCAAAGAGGTCACAGATGAGAAGGCAGGACAGTCACAGATGTGACCTGCTTAGGCCAAGGAGTCAGTGCAGGAGGGAGGGTCACAGACGCAGGTACTAATGGAAACTGGCTTTGGGGCAAAGGTCCCTTTCATGAGGTGAGTCAGGTTAAGAAGAAGTCTGCTCACATTGGTGAGGGATGATGGCGAGGGGTGGTGGGGGCAGGGACAGGCAATGCAGCCTGGAAAATCCTGCGTGGGTCTTCAAGGATCTGGCACTGGAGAGAAGAATGGTGACAGAAAGTGGCTGCCCTGAGAAACTATCCTCAAAGGACTTTCGTTACAAGTTAAGGTCTTTGGACTTCATCTTGAAGGAGTTGGGGAAACAGAAAAGTTTGTAATCAGATATGATAATGGTTACATGTCAGAAAACACCACTCTAACCAAACGCAATGGAAATGGCAGTGTGCACCAAAAGGGACTGGCTGGGAGACAATTCCAGGGTGCTGTGTGCAAGCAGAGGAGATAAGTGGGACACAAAACCCCACCTTCTCTGCACTCAGCTTCCAAAGCTTTTCATCCTGCTGTGAGAGGCTTCTTCATACAGGAAGGGCAACTCCATCTCCCCACAAAGTTGTGCTCTGCTTCCCAAGCCCTGAGGAAAGGGCTGCATCCACGCAGATTAAGCCTCTTTTCCAAGTTCACAGACCCGAAAGGGTCACCTTGCTATAACTCACACAAAAATAGCAGCACAAACTAAGCCTACCCCTAGGGTTATAATTATTGAACTGAGACTTCTGAGCATGCAAAGTGGGTTACATCAAACTTCTGCCTTGGGACAAGCAATACAGTGATGTGAGAAGTGATGGGAACAAAGGCCATTTTTACAGGTCAAAACGTGTCAAAAACCTGTTTCTCCTCTGCCTCCTTAATAGTCTCCTGGTTGTTACTCACTGTCCTAGTTAACGTGGTTTTATTTTTGTTGCTGTTTGTTCTCTGTTTGGTTTTTAATCACTCAGAGACCTCAGGAGCCCAGAATCGGCTTTGACTCTTCTTGGGCCCCACTCAGCCAAACTGTAGGACTAGTCCTGTGAGGCAGCTCGTGCGTGCCTTCTCTTTGCTGCTCCTACCACTTCTGATCCAAGTCTTTCTGGCTCCTCACTGAGCTCCTAAATTAAGCATTCCACCATTCTTCCAGCTTCCATTCTCTTTGATCTCCAACCCATTGTGCTTTGGCAGGCCTCTTTTGCACCGTGAGACAGATGATCCAACCAAGGACTTCCGTTACATAGAGAACAGCCTTGAACTTCTTTAACTCAAGGCTTTAGTCACTAAAGCCCCAAGTGTCCTCTCCACATTTCTCTCTCTCAGTTTCTGATATTCACACTGATTCAGATAGTCTTAACCTTCCACCTCTGATCAACAAACCCTACAGGCTACCTACTTCTTTATGAAGGCCACCTTGTGAGGCAGTGAGTTTGCAGAAGAGGCAAAATAAAAACCTTGAAAGAGCACTGCTCAAGGAACTTCAGCACTGAGTAGGGTCTGGAAGGCATCCATGGTTCCCAAGGCCTAGTTGATCATCAGAGTCAGTCACTAGGCAAGCTGTTGGAAGATTCATATTGCTAGTTTCTTCCTTCCAGAAATTCTGATTCAGTGGGTTTGTGGTCAAGTCTTGTGAAGCCGTATTTCTAAAAAAATATTTTTTGTAAGACTCACATTTGTGAATCTCCCCCACAAAACCGTTGAAGGCCCTTTTCATCATCATATTTTTATGACAGAAATTTCTGTGGTGGAGGCCTTCCTAAGGTCCTCAGAAGAAGGATCTACTTTGCCCCAGTGTGAAAGCATCTCTATGCTCTATTTTGTCTTTTATACTATTTAAAACTGCTTCATTCATATTGTATGTCTTAGGATCAGAAGTACTATACTGTATTCTCACAAGGCCAAAATGAGCTTTGTCTAAAGATTTACCCAATTAAGTTAAATTTTCTTATAGAAGACCTTTAGTGCACTCTGTACAGAACCAGAAAAAGAGTAAAACTCTATAAGGGACATTGAAAATGACACTATTAAACAGAGAAGTCTTCTGGTTGCTGGACTTTGATCTTAGGTCTAAAAGATTAGTAAACCTGAAATGTGTACTTTTTATCGAAACCGGATATACACCATTGGTTCAGATGCAAACGTGAATTCGTGTAATGATATTCCACTTGGGTTTCAGAATCATTAGCCCCTCACTGTCGGCTTCTGTTCCCCCCAGTGCTTATATTTTTTTTCCTTTCATACTTCCCATTGCTTTGTACTTTTTAAAAAAACACAGCTGAACTGACCACTGGAAGTTATTTTAAGGCATGATGATAAATTCTAAAACTCAGTGGCACAAAACAGCCGCAGAAATCTTTCTGCGGATGGAACTATGCTCACAAATTACCTCCCATTATGGAAATAAGTATTTAGTCAGGCTCTTAAACACTCATAAAACTACATGTTTGTATTGTGTATTTAAAATATGGATGCAAGCAAAGAATACATAAAAATATGGAAGCACATTTTTAAATCAGACTATGCACAGTTATGTACTGTACACTATATCTATTGAACATACACAGTAGATGAATTTGACAGTTGTATACAGTAACGTGACCACCAAAGCAATCAAAATATGGGTCAGTTACACATCTTAAAACATAAATGTTCTCTCAATAATAACTACAAAATCGTATCTACACTGAGTAAATGAGACTCCAATTGTCTCAAGCCCTGTGTCGGGCCCAGGCACCCAAGAAACAATCAATCCAGCTAAGCAAATATTACCAGGCCAAAAGCATGCCACCATCAATTCAAAAAGAGGAAGAAACTTCTTCCTACCAACGGCCCCTAATTTTAAGTGAATGATGAGTAAATGAAAGGCTTTCTTATATTTACTGTGCCAGGCACAAATGTTTTCTTTCAATCAATCCTCCCAGGAATACTGCGTGGTTATTACAAACCACATCTTCAACATAAGGAACCAGAATCTCAGTGAAACTTAACCACAAGAGCATTGGGATTTAAAACAAGACCAAGAGTTTGTGTGGTTGGCTGTACCAAGCCAGTCAGCAGCTGGTGCTATGGACTGAATGCTGTGTCCTCCAGAAACTCATGTGGAAGCCCTAAGCTGCAAGATGGTGGCATCTGGAGATGAAGTTTTTGGGAAATAATTAGTTCTTGAGGGCAAGGCCCTTGGTCCAGTGGATTTAGTACCTTTATAAGAAGAGAAACCTGAGTCTGAGTTCTCTGTCATTCTCTCTTCACTAAATAAGGACACAGCAAAAAGCCACTCCCAAGCCAGGACAATGCCAGCACCCTGAGCTCACAGTTCTAGAACTGTGAAAGAATAAATTTTGGTTAAGTCCCCAATCTGTTACTGTGTGTTAATCCAACCCAACGCAGACATCTGGAAATTATAAAAAGTATACCAAAGGAGAAATATCTCTTGACCTCTCCCTTGTTTTTACCTTCATTATGTGCTAACAGGAATTTTAAATTGCCATCTTCAATGCCCTTGTAAGAAATTCTTTTCTTAAATGTATTTCCTATTTGGTTGGGATGAAATGATATTATGTATCAAGCAACATGTCTAGACAGAGTAGTCTGTAAACTGCTGTTACTGGATACTGTTGTTGGTTGAAACTATAAAATCTTTTCAGTGTTAAGTCCCTGCAGTAACCATCTTCTAAAGTTTTGTGAGGACCAGTAAGCAGTTATTGATATCATTGTATATGAGACACTATCACTGTATGAGACACTAAAATTGATCCCATTTTAGGACAGTGGGATTCGCCTTCAGTGCTTTTGTCATGATATCCACTCTGTTTACACCATGTCTTACGCACAAAATGTGCACAGTAAGTGCTACAAGCAGTCTTTCACATCAGCTCACCCAGGAACCTCTTAGAAATGCAGAGTCCCGGGTCCCACTTCAGATCTACCAAATCCCAATCTATATTTTTAGAACATTTATGAAATTTGAAAAGCTGGGTGGGGTAGAGAAAGAATAAAGACTGAGAAGACTAAGTGTAGAAGACTAAGTGTGGACCCTCAAAAATGAGCTTCCAGAATAACAGCTTACATCTCGAAACAAGCCTGAGGTTAGGCTAAAGCCCACTCCCCACCCCAGGCTTTGGTAGAACAGAGCTCCCCTTACTCAGCTCAGGAATTAACTTAACCATTGTCTATGTCCCCAACTTCCTAATTCCCCTTCTTCTCCAGGCCAGGGGATTGTCACTTCATCTGGGTGGCAAGAAAGCCTTTCATTTATTCACCAAACATTTTCTGTCCCCTCCTAACTCCACCCTCGGCCTCTCACCAGGCCTGAGCTTTTCAAACTTAAGAGCCAGAAAAATTTTTCTCTGTGCTTTAGACTTACACTTTCCTTCCCCTAAAATAATGCACATAGATAAGCTAAGCGAGGGCTGGAGCAAAAGGAAAGAACCAAGAAAAAATTCTCAATTTTCAATTCCAAGATATTGCCCAACCACATACAAAAGTAGTTTTTTCATGTTTAGAGACTGTGATGGGATAGACGCAGGACCAACAAGCCATGCTTCATTGGCTCTCTCTCGGCCTCTCTGACCCACTCTCTCATTCCCCATCTCCCCCTGCTCAATATCACTATATATGGTTTGTCCACTTATTTTGCTACTCCTCAAGCTGTGCTAAAAAATTCTTTGGGGTATGTCTTCTCTGCAGAAGTCACACACACACACACACACACCCTTCCCCACCCCCACCCCCGTATAACTTTATCCTGCTTCTCTATGGAAGCTGGCTCAGGGACTTGCTCTGGGTCTTCCCTCCCTACTTCCTGCTCTGATTCTCTACGCTTTCTCAACTTGTCCAGGTTAAACTTGAAAGAGATGTCCAACTCCTGCTTTGTCATGACCAAAAGTCCCAAAGGACACCCTACAAGGGATTGCCCGGTCTCCAGATCACCCAAGTTTCTCCCTAGTGCTCAGCTGGGTTCTTCACTACCCCACCTTCACTCTTCTCTTGGATCAGTTTAGAGGAAGATCGATGGGGCTGTCTCTTAGTCCAGGCCACAGTCCACCCAGTGTCACTGCTCTGCATGCATGTGCCTGTTTATTTCGGTGGAAAGGCTCCACGCCCTTCCCCATGGTCCTGCACACCCCTGGCGCTAGTCCATGGCTGGGCTCAGCATATGAGCAGAGTTACACTGGATTGTGGAGTGTAGTTTTATTCTAGTTGTTTTCAGAGTTTCCATCTATCTCTCCCTCCTTCTACTCTTTCAGCAACATGGAGCCCTACCCTTCTTTGATCCTAACTTGTTTTTTTTTCTTGACCCTTGACAAAAGACAGAAGATCTATATTCAAATGAAAGTTCTGCTAGTTCTCATTGGACAAGGTATTTAATATTCCAGCTTTCATTTAGTCATATATTATAGAAGATATATATGTGTACATAATACATACATGTATATATTTTCATATACATACATATATAAAGAAAGGATGAAGTTCCCCTAACATACATATATATGTGAAGACAGACATATTTATAAACGAGAGAGAAATGGGGTTTGGTACAGATTAGCATTCCATAATTGCTAGCTGCCATTATTTACACTTACACTATGGAAATTGGCAAATACTGCACATTGGGACCTATATTCAAGTGAGCTGCTTTACCGGCACATGACTAGGTGAGGGTCACGTACCGAAAAGATGTATTTTAGATCAATGAGAGTAAATTAAACATGATTAAAATAATTTCACTTGTTTGTTTTTACTTGTATGACTACTCAAAACACTAAAATCGCATCGTATGCTCGTAGGGAGCAGTGCTGGGCTAGACAGTCCCTGACTCACCCAGTAGGCGATTTCATCATCTCCCTCAGTGAGCTCCTCCAGTATTTCAGGGAAAGCGCTCTTGCTTTACAAATCAGCTGATGATGTCACTTCTCCCAGCAGGTCTCTCAGGAACCATTGCTCTTCCTGCTTGGTCTAATTGCCTTGACATTCCAGGTGGCCTAAATTCCCTGTTTCTGTTTGCTGTGGGTTTGGTCTTGTCTACAGATACTAGAAATGACTACTCCCAGCTCTCAAGAGCCTAAAACCTCATTTTTAAAGTCACTGCTCATTTCCTCACAATATCCAGGTTGGGGGAAGGGCCAACCCGGTGCCACCAGTGAAAATAAAACTTCCCAAGTCCCCTTTTACGTAACATATCTCCTCTTCCTTTGCATTTTCTTTAGTTACTAAGGTCTAATCTTCTAGCTTTGGCCCAGACATGAAGGAACAGATTCCCCTAACATACAAACAAAGAAACAACCTCCTTTTTGAGGTTTCCTAGGTATCTTTACTTCCAACCCCTACAACAAAGTTCCTCCATAATGTGTGAAATATAGTTTTGTTATTACAAAATTAGCAAGAAAAATAGTATGTTTCCATTCCCAATAATACTTTAGTCCTTTACCTACTGCTTATAAAAAGGAGAAGTTTGTGAGTTTTGATTACTTTATAAAAAACAGATTAAAGCAAAAATTTATATAAGTAATAAAAAACATTAAATTCTTAATAGACCACATATGAAGCCTCTTGTGCCAAGTGACCAGGCACTAGTCACTTTCTAACCACTTACTATCTTCTCACTTTTAACAAAGACAAGCCTGCACGACACCCTTTCTCTTGGGAGAAGGAATTGGAACAGGTGCCACATACAGTACACCCAATCACCTGTCACTGTGTGAGGGTGTTCACTGCAAGTTTTTGCAGATGTGCCTAGATTCCACAAAAGTTTACTAAGAAATGTTTGCTTTGTAGCTCATTTCACAACACGTGGGTTTTCCCAGGAAATGTGTAATTATTTACCTTTAAGGACCATCTGGTCGTACTTCCCCAAACAAAAGGGTTTGGTTCACAGAGACTCTCTGCAAGAGAAACTGCCAGAAACTTTTACATATTGTTCTGGGGTAAGTGGGGGGAGTTTAAAAAAAATGTAGAATTTCTTCTTTTACACTGGGCATGCAGATAAAATTCCTTGCCCAGATTGGACCCCGGGACTTACACTGTTTCTCCTTGCAAAAACTTGAGCAGATAAAGAAAAACATTCAACCTGGTTTTGACATAGATAGGTGCTACCCAAGCTTAGATTTGAATTTTACTTAATTGATCTATGTATATATTTGGTAAAAAACAAAAACTCTTTATTTAGTTCCTAATAAAGAACAGATACAGCTCCTGCCCTGCAGAGTTTATTTACTATTAGGGAAAACAGACAGCAAACTTTTGTACAGACAAATAATTTTAGTCCTTGGAAGTCAATGTTTATATGCCTCACCCCCATATTTATGTTAAAGCCTTAAACCCAAACACGATAGTATTTTGAAGTTAAGCGCTGGTAGTAACCAGATCATAAGTGTGTATCCTCAGATGGGATTAGTGCCCCTTATAAGAAGGAATATAATAAAGATAATTTCTCAGCCACTTGAGATACAGCAAGAAGGTGTCATCTGCAAGCCAGGAAGAAAGCCCTCACCATACTCCAAATCTGCCAACAACTTGATCTTATTCTTTCCTCTCACCAGAACTATGAAAAATCATATAAGTTGTTGAAGCAACTATCATAGCCCATCACAGCAGCTGTAGTTAAGACATCTGGGTATAACTAAATGTTATGCAATAAAATTTACTGGATTAGATATGATATGTAAAGGAATGAGAAATACCTTCTGGGTCATTGGGCCAAGTAATTGTGAGGTAGTATCATCAACCAAGATCAAGGGGAGTCTCGGGGGAACAGATGGGGCCAGGCGGGATGACTTGAACAGCTCAAAGCCATATATAATTCTCAGTCATTTTGTTTTCTCCATTTTACACTTGAGAAAAGTGAAGCCCAGTGAAGTTATGTAACTTGGCCAAGCTCACTCGGCTACCTCATTCCGTGTGCATTAGCTTTTGCAAAGCAACATAAAGACCCTGCTTGCTGAATTCCAATCTCAGGACAATTTACTAGTTGTGCAAAACTTTGGCAATTTTTTAATTTCTCAAAGTCTTAATTTCTTTCCTCTTGAAATTGGAAATGTGCTTGTACAGGGTTTGTGTGAGGGTTAAATAGGACAAGGTAGTCAATGTGCATGATAAAATATATAACAAACATTTAATAAAGGTTAGTAATCACTAACTACAGTCTGTTATCTCCAAAGCTGAGAATCCAATAACTTGTGATCTTGGATTCAGTCCAACCCAAATAACCCATTTAAGGGATGAACTTTCTCTCTCCAGTCAGCCTTGGTCCGTGGTCCTGGCCTTGTTTCTCCTTCTTATGACTGCAGATCGGGATGAGCCCCAGATCACCGTCATCGGTGCTCGCCCCAGGTGGGTGGGGAGTGCTAATTACAACTTGAAATAAAGCCTTTTTAAGAAAAGCCTTATTAAGTAAAGGAAACACAAGAGGAAAGATATGAAAACTCCACCAAAAGAATCTGAAATGACCAAAGTAAGAAAGTCCCAGCCTAAATCAGGGAAAGTTGGTTGCATCAGTGAAAAAGATGACCACACTTGATAGAGTTGGGCAGTAAAAATCTTGATAGTGAGAAACCAAGGGTGAGAAGCTCTCAAAAGCTTCCCCCAGATTGACCTCAGAGGAAGAACTGATTCACAGTTGGTAAGATTGAAGCCCAGCTGAATAGTGCAGGCCTGTAATTCTGGGAGGCTGAGCCAAGAGGATTCCAAGTTCCAGCCCAGCTTGGACGACCTAATGACTTAGCAAGACCTTGTCTCAAAACCAAGTAACAGTAAAGTCTTGGGAGATAGCTCAGTATGAAGGCCCTACGCTCAGTCCCAATCCCTAGGCCAAGAAAAAGTAAAAATGATGACATTTTTTGATCCAACTGAGGTAGTAGGGAGGATGAACATCTGAACAGTCACCAAAGTAGTATCTTTTAATGATTTATAGAGGTAAAAGAACACAATCATTGAAAGTGGTATAATAAGCTATCCCAGGTAGCAGGGTGAAGGCAAGGCCACAGTGAACCATGCAGAAATGGGGAGTCAGAGTGTCTTACCTCCCTTCAGAAAATACAGGATCCACTCACTCTAAATTCAGCCCACCCAGCAAGCTTCTTCCCATTTCCTCCTGGTAGTCCCTGGCTTCTGCAGTCTAGAAAGGCAGTCTAACGTAGAGGGGGTTCTTAACAAGAGCCCTGAAGACAGGCTGCCTGAAAGGGTGAGCCCTACCTTGCCTCAAGCAGAATGGAAGAATTACTTCTATTACTTCCATTAATTACTTCTATTATTTAGAAGTCTATTACTTCTATTCTTCATTTCCTCGTTAACAAATGTGGAAAAGAGTACAGTCTGCCTGCCTGCCTGCCTCTCTCTCTCTCTCTCCGCCTCTCCCATGCACACAGAGGAGAAGAGAAGCTATGGGAAGAAAACATCTGCCAGCCAGGAAAAGGGGCCACACCAAGAAATGGCCAAGTAGGCACCTTGATCTCAGACTTCCCATTCCTGGAACTATGAGACAATAAATTTCTGTACTTTAAGCGGAGGGGGGAGTAATGAACTCCATCTAGTAGCTAGACTCACAGAGTTGCTGCTACTGGGTGATCATGACACACGGGAAGTGCCTGGAACATACCATTTAACAAATATGTACACTTGTTATAGTATATAGTTTCATTGTGGCTTCACCAGGGCTGCTTCATTACTGTGCATGAACCCGTAGGGGGGGAAAAAATTACATCTCTGTTTAATTTCAATCTATTTCTGCTGCTAACTCCCACTGTAGGGAAGAATATTTATTGATTATTGAGCATTTCAGGGTTTTTTTTTTTTTTCAAAAAAGCTAAAAAGTGAAAGAAATCACTGCATAGAAAGAGAGAAAGGGAGATTAGACAAAAGTGTATTTTAGAAATTCGCTCGGAAAGGACAATGAGGAGTGAAGAGAGTTACGAAAGGAAATTCTAGTCCTATTCAAATTCCTGTGAAGGTTAGGATAACTTTGGTATGTCATAAAAAATGGCTACTTCCTTTTAAGCATTATTTTGTTCCTCTTTCTTCCTTTTCTCAGACACAATCAAAAAAATCTAAACTACCAGAAAAGTTGTGTTGGCCTGAAACAAACAGGAAAAGAGAGGAGAGGGACTCTGCCTGTGTCCCCAGCAGAAGCTCCAGGGAAAGAACATGTGGTGGTCAAAGCAGAGAGGAAAGCTGGTGGCCCAATTCTGTTAATTTTGGGGACACCCTGCTGAGAAAGAAGACAGCAAAGAGGGGGTTCCCTGGGGGGATGCCTAGCAACTCAGCAGAGAGTCTGCAAGGATTTGCCCCAGCCCAAAGCCCCCAGGTGATTTCCTTCTCAGAAGGCAACCTAGGGCCATAATGAACCGAGAGACTAGGATAGCAGAAACCCCTGGGCAGTATTGGGGCCACTTTCTGTCCAAACCCAGGACTTCCAAAAATGTTCATGATGACGCTAAAGCAACAGGTATACACGAGTCTTGTCCACATGCCCTCGCCAGTGTCCACCTCTAACTCCACACGCAAACACAAAACAAAAAGACGAGATCTAGGCTAGGGAAGAAAGAAAACAAGAAGGGTGGATAAGTGTTTGGGAAGGAAATGAGCATTTTTTAAAACACTATGTCCACTTTGTGTACCAGGCCCAAGTGGGGTGCTTTATATCCGTGCTCTAATCCCTGCAACTCAGACAGGAAGTGACAGAGCTAGAATGCACACTGAGGACCTTGGGAACTAAAACACTTCATCCTGTTTTGCTTCTTGCTACCACCCTGGCCCTAGCACTCACCCACCCACGGGCAGGTCACAATGAGATGGCGGCTCTTACAGAGGTCTTTGAAAGCTCCTGAACACTCTGCATACGTTAGTTCGTGAACTCATCAAAAACACGCAAGGCAACAAGGAAACTGAGGTTTAGAGAGGCAACAAAATTCAAACCTGGGTCTGTCTGTCTGCTCAGTTAAACTGTCCTCTCACTGGGCTGTAGGGGAAAGTGATGTAATTGAGTATACAGAAGTGGGCTGCAATACGGTGTGGCAGAATCCGGTGGGAGGAACACAGGCAGAGGGCGAAACTTCATCCCAAACCTTGGCTCTCCCTGGCACCTAGACCTTCCGTCCCCCCGAGTCTGTGTGCTGCCTTAGCAGTTAATTGACAATGCTTTTCTCCTGTCTTAATATCATCTTCCCTTCCCCTCTGTCTCTCCATAAATTAGCCTTCTTTGTGGTTTACTGCCAATGGTTGTCAATACACTTCTGTTTCTGCCTGCCCTGGCCTGGTTCCTGGTGCTGTCTCACACTCTGTTCCCGTCTGTCTGTCTGTCTGTCTTTCTTTCTTTCTCTTTCTCTTTCTCTCTTCCTGTCTCTCTCTATGTATCTATTTATATAATATCATTTAAATTCTAAGCAACTTTATGAACCATGACGGTTACTCCCTTTGTTCTCCACAGCAACCAGGAAGTGAAGGCCCTGTGGTGAGAGGCTGGTTAGATACTACTCGTTATGTTGAATGTTTATAAGGTCCTCCTCCACTCACCCTCACACTGAAAGAGGAATTCGCAGGAAGAAACAGAAGCCACTCTTTCTCATGCACACACACCACCTTCTCTAACTCACTTCTGACTTCTAAATATCCCAGCTCTCAATTTTTATAGGTTATGGTGGGAGAAAAGCTTCTGAAGATAGGAAACTATAAATTATCCCCAGATTTCCCTTTTTAAAAAAATCTTCTGCATGGCAAAGAAAATAATCAACCGAGTGGAGAGGTAACCAAAAGAAGGGAACATAAATTTTGCAAACTACACATATGACAAGGAGTTAATGCCCAACATATGTAAGGAACTCAAAACAAGTCAACAGCAAGAAAACAACCTGATTTAAAAATGAGCCAGAGACCCAAACAGACATCCCTTCAAAAAAGATATACAAATGACCAACAGGCATGTATTAATAAAATAAAAACTTAGTATCAGTTGGCTATTGAGTTCATCAGTTTTTGTTTCATTTAGATAAAATTTTTAACTACAATTGGCTTTTTTGCTTACTGTGTCTGGTGCTTGGAAAAAATAGTGACAATCAGAGTGTGACACCACCTCTCCAATTCATGCTAAAGCGACAACAGTTTCAACTCGCCATCAGCATAAATGCCAACACAAGAAAAAAGGAATGTCTTAGTTTCACAAATAAAATCGTTTTGACCTTGCACACCTCTCAAGGAAGCTCAAGGTTTATACACCAGATTTGAAAATTATTGTTCTGAATCCAAGCACTGGCAAACTCTTTTTATAATGGGCCACAGAGTAAGTGTGTTCTGTTTTGCAAAAATCATGTTTTCTGTTGAAACTCATCTCTGCCATTGTACCATAAAAGCATCCATCAGAAACACTAATAAGCATGATTATGATTCTGTATGTACAAAAGTAGGCACATAAAAGAGTTGATCTCACCCATACTTTGTTAACATTTCATTTGCACAAGATCCTTATGACTATGTAATTTATAAGTAGAAATTTTGTACTCACGGTGATGATGGTTACAAAGTCCATGAACACGGTACCAGCATGTTTGGGTCTGGTCAAGGTTGCTGTCAGCTTCCAAGGTAGTCGTTGGTTTCCACATCCTCCCAAGGGCACAAATGCCACGGTTCTCTCAAGTGGCAGAAAGATGGAAAGGCAGAAAAGAGACCTCACGACTTCGCTCTGGCCCTACCTTTTATGCACCAATCCAAACAGGAGGCCAGAGCCTCCATGACCTACTCACCTTCCAAAGGCCACACTTCTTCATGCTGTCTTGGGGACTGAGTTTCAGCTTGAATTATAGACAGAACACAAACACTCAGGCCATAACTCCTGGGTATACCAAAGGAGATAATGACTAAAAAGTTACTTATTAGCCACTAATAGTAATTATTATTACAAGTCTTCTTAGCTCTCCACCAGATACATACACACACACATGCACGCATATCACAACCAAGCTGATAAATTTTAATATAATATACTGCCCGCAATTGCTTAAGTGATAAAATCAATCAAAGGAATAAATAATGAGGTATTAACAAACTTTAAGAAAAAGGCATTAAACAAGGTGTTTCAGGAATTTTAGGAGTACATAAATATGCTTTACAGACAGCCATAGCTGATGGAATAAGCACTGGTCTGGCTACTAGAAGCTCAGAATCTTAATTCCAGAACTTTCCTAAGCTAGTTTGTATCCTTTGACTTTTCTGATCATGTGTTCCAAATGGAAGACATGGAGTTAGATGTTATTAATATATCAATTCCCTGTTGCTACAACAATGTGTGATAACCATCATACATGGCGACAGGTATTTAATTAGCTCACCAATATATGTACAAGCCTACATGACCACGGACTGACTTGGCTTCATGGTTCTGTGCTGGGTATCTCTTGTTCTCTCTCTGAGACCTCCAGAAGAGTCTGGCCATTTTCTTCTCATGGTAATGAGAGGTGCAAGGAGGCAAGGCAGAAGTATGCAAGGTCTGCATCACAGCCTGTTCCTGCCACCCGTGTGTAATATGTAAACAATAGAAGTTGATTTCTCACAGTTCTGAAGACTGGAAGGTCCAAGGTCAAAGCACTGGTAGGGTCTGTCTCTGACAAAGGCCCAGACTCTGCTTCCAAGAAACCACCTTGAGCTGAGCTCTCTCCAGAGGGAATGAGTACTTTTTCCTCACCCCCAGGCAGAAAGGATGGAATGACTTAACTAGTTCCCTTAAGTTCTTTTATTAAAATCAATAATCCCATTTGTGAAGGTTCTCTCACGACTTAACCACTTCTCCAAGACCTCATCTCTTAACATTATCACAGCAACAATTAAGTTTCAACATATGAATGTGAGAAACATTGACTGAGACCAGAGCAGCCACTTCGGTCCTCAGCCTAGGGCAGGCACACCAGCACCTCATTCTGGACCTTTCCAGAGAGAAGACCTTCATAGCCACGTGGCAGGGAGAGAGCAGGGAAGAGCAAAGGGCAAGGAAGGGACATTACAAAGAAAAAGAAAGAGACAAAGGGAAGAAATTGATTACTACACTTCTTCTTAGAGAATAATTGAACCAACAAAGTTATTAAAAGCTCATTAAACAAAAATCTACTCTCTCTCAGGAATGAAGTTTTAAAAAGATATGCATTATGATTTCACCCAGAATAAGCTAATGGAACTGCAATTTAATATATACTTTGCTTCTAATCTTTCAATAGAGCTGATTTAGTATAGAGCATGTGCGAGTACTTAAAATCTCATGAAATTTCTGCTATGAAACAAATCAAATTTCTTAGATTACCCATGTCTAAAAATTGGAAGTGAGATTTCAAATCATAGTTTTAAGTTAAGGAACTTATTTTCCTACCGCAGGTTCAATCACACTCATTCACAGCTTCACCTGCACCTTTCACATTCACACCCCATGGTGCTGACACTTTCAGAATCGTAGACTTTGATTTGATGCCCAGTTTGACAAGAATCTGAAATGTTTCCAGATTTTGTTCTACTATTTTCACTTTGCATCATGTGTTTCCTTTATGTTTACATGTGTTCTTTTAAAACCGCTTTCTAATACATATATACATATATGTACATATATATATATATATGCCTAGAAACAAAAAAATTGAAGTCACCAAATTTATCAAGCATGAAAAAATGACTTATTAATGCGCTCTTAGAACAAAAGTTAAGAGATGTTTATGACTAAAGAATTAAAAAGCACCTTAATCTTCAAAAATCAGCCAAGAATCTGAAACCACATGATTAATATTTTCCAATTATTGAGCCACTAAACTCTGAAAATGGTTTGAGCCAATCTCTCCTTGGAGACAATAAAGTATAGGCTAGAGCACAAACCAGAACTCACTCATCTGGGTGCCGGCCCTGTGCCGCCAACTACCTAACCTCTCAAACTTCTCCTGCCTGATCCATAGCAGGAGGATATCAGAAAACTGAAGGCCTCTAAGCATTGTTTCATCTAAACCATGTCATACAAAATATACTTCATCATTTTCCATTGAGTCTCTTCTGTTGTCATATAACCCATCAAAGCATTAATATTTTTCATCTTGTATTCTTATCAAATATCAACTTAATTATCTCAGTGGAACAGATCTCGCAGATTTTATTAGGTGAACATTGTAACAAAATTTTTCTTAAGTGGGAAAATTAACAATAAAGGACATCCTGAATTAACCTTTACCATAACACTCTGAGGGAAATTTAATTACCCTTTCAAATTGAAAAGAAAATGAAATTCCTCAGAGGAATTTATCAAGTTGGCCAAAGTCACCACTCATTCATTTATTTACCAGTTTAACAAACACTAAGTACTTTCTTTATACTTTACATCATTCTAATAGAGGGACAGACAATAAAAGTGCTTAAGATTAAAAAAAAAAATGACCGAGCAAATAATGCAACCTGTAATTTTAAGAACTAAACAGAAAGCTAAATAAGGCAAAAAGCTAGACATGAACAGGGACCTGGATGATATGAAAGGAAAATTCAGGCAAGAATTTGTAGAGAAGGAACAGCAAGTCTATCAACCCCAAGACAGAAACACAGCAAAAACAGTGGAATCAGGATTTAAAATTAGGCCTGTGACACACAAGCCTGCACATCCTTCCTCTAGTGTCTTTAAGTCCAGCCTCTGTTTCTTTGTTCTATATGTGCAGGTTGAGTGTCTAGGCACTCTCAGACATGAGGGCTGAGGGTCTCTCTATGCTGCCTCCAATATTTCCAAAACAAGAAGATGGTGCAGGTTGCCACAACGAATGAAAAGAGAAGAGCTAGAAAGTAAAACATTATGAAATATCTTAAAGAAAAATAATTGATTTTTGTGACCATAAGTAAATACATAACCTAATTTTAAAACTGTATAAGCATAAAACAGTTACGGATAATGAGATTAAGTGCTCTTTCTGGCACTGCCCTGTTATATAAAGTGAAACAACACAGCTCTTCTCTGAAGACCTCAGGTTTCTCTTCTGAAAATCCAAGGAGAATTGAGTCAGATGTGCACCAGATGATCTCTAAGAGCCCAAGAGCCCAGGGTGGTACAGGACAAAACAATGCATTATGGCATACATCTAATTCAAATTTTGTGTATATGAGACTATTCATCACCAAGAACATTTTAAGCCTCTCTGGATCTGGTACCTTATTTCTAAGACAAGGACAATAATCTCTACTGCACTGAAGTCTCATATAATTAAATATGTCTAAAATATCAATTCTTGTCGCCCAAGAACACAACTTTCCTTCTTTTAGTGATTTGTTCCTAGTTTCTAATATGCTCAATTTATTCAGGAATCATGCTTCCATTCATCCCAGAACAAAACAGAAACCTAAAAGCAGTCCCATCCTGGCCCCACCCTGTTCCCTTTCCCCACCCAACCCCTCCTACCACCATCCCCACACCCTTAACTGAGCCTGTAACAGTTAAACTGTGGAGCTGTGTAGCTAGCTGTGCAGCTCAAGGACAAGAATGGAGCCTGCTCCCAGGCAGTGCGATAGGGCCAAGGACAAGGAGCACCTGGGCTCTGAATCAAAGAGAAACTGTTTCAGCAAACTTGCTCCACAGACATTTCTCTGTGCTCCTGTGTCCCCTGCTTACTGGCTAGCCACCTCCCCACCCTCTGCATATAGGGTATCAAAGTAGCTTGCCCCTGAGCTCCGGGTTCACCATTTTGGAATGGTCCAAGCAGAGGCTTGCTGGTGTAATAAATCTGCCTCTCACCTCTGAGTTTTGATTTCCCTGGGTTTATCATATTTCTGTAGCTTTCCCAGAGGCCCCAGCGAGATTCCAATGATAAGACTGGCCACGCCCCTTTTGGGTCAGGGCCACCACTCCCTGGTTCTGCAGCCTGCAGTGGTCCCCCAAACCCGGAAGTGCACACCCCTGCTGGAATTCCAGAGTCTCCTTCCACATGACTGAAGAGGCTTGCCAAGCTAAAGACTGGGACCCCAGGCTGGCAGAGTGAGACGGAGACCAGTAACAAATGTCCAGACCAGGTAGGCCCTCAGGGTAATCGGTATCAGTAAGAAGCTGGTATGGACTGAGCCCCACTGGAGGTGTTTTGAGTGCCCTTGCTGAGTATTCAGGGGATCCACTCTTCTTCCTCAGACTGATGTGATTCCAGTCATAAGGAATTGCAGTTATACGTTATGAGTTAGCATAGGAATTTAGGGGAATTTAAGTAGGGATTATGGTGATAGCCTCTTATGTGAATGGTGAATGAATGAGTAACCCTTCTCACATGGTAGACTGGTTAATGTTGTGGTCTCACAGCTGGGCATCCGTCAGGGCCCCTAAAGGCTATGAGATCCAATTGGGCCTGGTTGTGTGATTCCATAGTGATTGGCATATGGTCTAGGATGGGTCTGGACTAGTATCTGGTCATAAGTCACTCTGTCAAGCTGAACCCACTACAGCTAAGCCACCCTAAGCTCCCATGGGGACATGGCCAGATGGGCACCTGAGTGGTCTCCTCTGGAAGGCACCCATCTTTTGTCTTGCAACACTGAACACAAGTTAGGCACATGTAAAACGGATTCCCCTGGGTCTAAGAAAGAGATAAGGAGGCCGACAGTACTGCAGATTACGCAGAGCCACTTCACATCTGATTACTCTGGAAAATATGGTGCACGGATGAAGCCAGAGAGATTCTAAGTCCTTTGTGAGGTGGAGTGGCCCACTTTTCGGAAAGAATGGCCACCTGAAGGGACTTTGGGCTGTCACTGCCCATCTAAGGGATATCTGAAGGGGAAATCCAAGCCACCCAGACCAGTTTCCTCCCGTCAATGCCTAGCATGCTTTGGTCACCTTGCCTCCTCCTGACTGGCTGTGGTTCCCTGCGCGCATACAGTCCATGGCAGTGTTGGCAACCACCAAAAGCCTCAAAAGCCTCCTCCCATCCTCCCAGCCCAGGAAGCAGATGCTGCACCTCCAGTGTTCACCTTTCTGGCTATCCCAAGGCCAATGCAAACAGCAGCATCGATTCCTGATGCCCCATGAGACGAGCAAGTCCCTGTTTGGCCATCACCCCCAGATCCAGAGCCAGATGTTCAACCAACAGCTCTTCTGCATTCTGCGATGTCTTCTCAGCTACAAAACCAGCACCTGAGAGTTGGGGAAGATCCCCAACTTGAAGCCAGTTAGCCACCCACCAGACACAGACATGGGCCCCATTCCTTTGTATCACCTATGAGAAACTCCCCGAGCCCTTCTGCCCTGAGAAGACAGGACATACCAGACAGGCCCTTCAAAATGGGCGTATCGGTCACTCACCACCACTGACCTCCTCAACTGGCATCAACACACTCCAGCCTATTCTGAGGAAACGCAGCCAAGATGAACTTTTTACTCAACTCATCATGTACACTCAGCAGCCGACCTGGAATGACGGCTACCTGCAGATGACCTCCCCATTCACCTCTGATGAGAGAAGCCGTGTGCATCCGGCTGCCCATGCTTGGCTAACTGCCTGGGCCCTGGCAGGGACTGTAAATCCTGAGCAATTTGCAGATGAGGCTCTCCCAGACATGTGACCTAACTGGGACCCCAACACACCATACAGGTGGGAATTTCTTGTCTGGATGAGGATAGTATTTCTTCAGGGGTCTGCAATGAGGCCCAGGCTGTCAAAAACCTTGCCAAGGTGAGTGAAGTTATGCAGACGCCACATGAACTCCTTAGTCAGTTCTACGCCAGCCTGCACAAGGCCTACCAGCACCACACTCCCTTCAACCCAGAAGCCCCACAGAACTGGACCACAGTGTAGGCAAAGTTTGGGCAACAGCCAGCCCCAGATGTGCACCAGAAATTCTGTAAGTCTGAGGGATTTGCAGGAACAAATGCTGACCAGCTCCTCAACAAAGCAACTAAGGTGGTGGCAAATGCAAGAAACGGTGTAGGAGAGGAGGAGAAAATCGTTTCCTTAGCTTATCATCTAAGCCAATGATTTACTACTCATGGAAGCATGCAAAGCCGGAACAGACGAGCTGTCCCAGTTCCTATGAGATAAGGATACACAGAAAAGGGCACAGCTCTGCCAGTTCAAAGTTATTCACTTAGGTTATCATGTAAGCAGGCGAGAAAGCTGGAAGACAGCAGCTACAGGAGTTCCTATGGGCAGCTTGACTCTGTTGCCTACGGGCCCCCAGGTTTTCAGCTCTAACAGAGCCACTCCAAGCCACTCTCAGGGGAAAGCCTTTGCATTCACTACACTCAAACAGGGGCTGACAGAACCCACAGTGTTGACACTTCCAGACGTCACAGATCCTTTTCAGCCCTGTGTGTGTAAAAAGGTTAGACTGTTAAGGAAAATCTTTAGAGGATTTTTTTAAAAAGTCTTAATGTTCTAGTGTAGCTAAAAGAAGACAGGTGATTGACTGATAAGATATGATAAAGAGTGATCTTGTCTTCGAGGTAAAATGTCTGGTTGTGCCAAAACATAAAAAGATAAAAGTTTCACATGAGAGTGTATAATGAGCCGTAGAAGGATTTAAAAAATGTAAACTTTGTTTGTCTTAATCTGTATTACCTAAAAATTGGATTTTAACAAATGTCCAAAATGTTAACAGTGTGTTTAAAAACCGGATCCACTGGCTTCAGGCTGGCCCTCACTCCTGCATGCCCTCGCTGTAACAGACGTTACAATTAAAGCCTCTCCACCAGTGACTTCCCTGTTAACTGGAACAGCCCGTTACTAGATGACTAGAAAAAGAGTGGCCTGCAGCCAGTCCATGTTTAAAAAAAAAAAAATCACAGGTGTGAATAAAGGCTGTGAGACTTTGGACTCACCACAAGAGTAGGGTGAGCCTCCTGGTCCCGGGCAGTTGCTGTTAGCCATGTGGCTGACAGGACAGGCTAAGGCAGCTCTTGCCAGTATAAGCACAGGAAGAAAATCTAACCTGAGTGTGCTCTACCCTTCCAGTTCTTCCAAAGAAACCATGAAATCCCCCCTAAAAAATTAAGTTCAGGTAAAGTACCGGCCCAGGAAAAGTCTGGACCCTAGGTTGGAAAGGCCTTATTACATGATTCTAATCACCTCTTTAACTTTAAAGGTTACAGGTCTCAAGATATGGACCTATCAGCAAGGAAGTCAGAAATCCAATCCTGGAGGGAGAGTAAGTTCTTCAGGCCGGCAGCTGAAGCTGATTCTGTCTCAGGCAGAGAAAAATGGCTGAGATGCCTCCACCTCTCCCGCAGACATCGCTGTTGATGTTCTCCTGAAGACTCAGGCTCAACCATCACTTTATGGGCTCATTGGAGCCACTGTTTAATATGGGAGATAATCCTTTTCCACAAAGCTTCCCTATTTTAGGTTCTTGCTTTCTATCTTTCAGCTGGCATTAGCTGGCGGGTCAGACTCTGAAGCTCTTCCTCCCAGAGATGGCCACAATATTGTACAGTACCTCACTGGCCTGCATCTGCTGAAACTTTGAAAACATTTGGGAAAAATCTGGCTATGTGGCCTATAGGCATGTGCCTAGGCATTGGGGTGACTGTGAGAAAAGACACTGGTTCCAATATTGGCCCTATGTTAAGCTGATGGTGGATATACCTCAAAAATGGGCTAGAAATGGCAATGCTAGGTGCCGATCTCCTCACCACCCTCTACCTAACAGTATGTGTCATTGCCAGCCAGTAAAGTTGACTCATTAGTTCCTTGGACACTGAAGGCCTCTAGGCCAGCTCCAACTCTGGTGTTGGTGTCACCCCTTATTATCAAGATGCTACAACTGGTGAACAGTAGTCATCAGCCTATACAGCAGTCAAACCAAGGGTTAAAAAGATTGCTGGATCTGTTAAAGGGCAAGTCAAATGACTTACGTGAGCGTGGGGCTACCCTGAGGGGGTTCAGAAAAAAATTAAAGCTGTTTATATAATCCCTGACGTCAACTGTATCCAACTAATTAAGAGGGGACTGATCACCCAACACCACCTATTTTGCCAGCCGGGGAAGAATTTTCATCTATTACCCAGGGCTAAAAGCTACATGTGAACTGATCTTCTTGACTCCCTGCCTAGACATTCTTGCAGGAGGCGGAGGTGCCCCTGCTACCAGAACTACTGCTTCAATGGGCACAGACCAGCCAGCTTTATCAGAGACCTCAGACTGCTGCAGCAGAGCATCGTGACTTCACAGAATCAGCCAGACTCTCTAGCTGTAGTTGGGCTCCAGAACTGGTGAGGACTTGATTTTAAGACAACTGAAAAGAGGGCTGTGGCAACTAACAATAGCTAGAACATGGAAGTCACCAAAATACCCATCAAAAAAACAGTGGATACACAAACTGTGGTACCTATACACAATGGAATACAACGCATCTGTAAGGTCCAACAGCGTGGAGGTTTTCACAGGCAAATGGAAGAAACTTGAGAACATCATGCTTAGTGAAGTGAATCAGAAGCAGAAGGTGAAACATCGGATGGTCTCTCTGATATGAGAGTCCCAGAGCACAACTATCTCATGGAACTTTAAACGAAAGACAAAGGGAAAGAGGGGGAGGGAAGAGAGGGTAGGGGGAGGGACAAAAGGAGAGCGGGAAAGCCCTTGTCACTTTGACAAGGAAAGTATGTGCACAAAATGCTCAACTCCATTGTAAACCTTAAATTCTGCACTTGTACATATCAATAAAATGGGGGAAAATTTTTTGAAATTAATTATATTACATTTCAGGAACAGATGACATTTCCAATCATCATTATATTTCAGTACTGCTTAGTAGTTTTTAGATAATATAATTAGGCTGGAAGATGAACTAATTAACAAATGTATCAGAAAAAAATAATTCAATTTGTTCCAATAATATTTGGAGATTGGAGAATTATAATAAAATATTACATTATCAATAAATTACTCCTGTTAGATAACTGGATAAAAATATTTTGTTTTCTGTACTAACTTTTATTGGTTTGAAATAAATGCAGGCAAAGAAATCTGATTAACAGTACTGTCCCAAATTATAAAATAATTAGGAGTCATGGCATGTTTAGGGTGAGTTTGTCCTCCAACGCTCATGTGCTGAAACTTTAGACCCAAAGTGACAGTATTAAAAGATTCTGGAACCTTTAAAAGTGAGGGTTTGTGCTGATAATTAGATTATCAGTCCTGGAGACAACTCAGGAAGGATTAGTGTTCATATCTGAAAAGGCTGATTCATCTTGATGAACTGGTATTGGGGTTTCTGGATTTAATTATTAAGAATGGATTGTTTCAAGGATGGAAGCCCCACATTCCATCTCGGCTTCCGGCAATTACTAATCATTCTTGCTGCGCTGTCATATGATGCAAACCAACACTTTGTGATGCCACCAAGGTCTTCATCAAAACCCCAGACATATGTTGCTTGAAATTTCTAGCCACCACAATTATGAGCCAGATAAACAACTATTTTTATACTATATTGTGTCTCGTGTTTAGTATTACAGCAACAAATATCAGAGTAAAATTCATTATAAGAATGGATAGAACAAGTTAAGATACTCTTTCGAAACAAAATTATTTGGTAAGTGCTAGTATATTTGTTATGAAACTGTTAAAAGCAATGAGTTATTGCTGTACCAATTGGTATAGAGTTATTTTTTGTATGTAATTTATGTGTGAAAAGTACATGGGAAATAGGACATTGTATTTGTAAAGGACAACTATGTAAGCTATTAGCAGCAATTAAAAGCAAAGGCTGACAAAAAAAAGAGGGCTGTGTGCGTTCCTGGGAAAGTGTTATTTCTATGCAAATCAATCAGGACTAGTAAGAGAGGACATTTGCCAGCTGCTAGAACAAATAAGTCAGCTGGAATTGGGTGAGCAGTTGGAAAAGCTGGACACTTTGGTTGGCCCCCTTGGTGGGACCTTTCACTGTCCTCCTGATGGTTTCGCTTTTGACCCATGTCTTAGAAATATCCTTTACTCGCTTCATCGGCAATAGGAAGAAGCTGTTTGGTCAGACCGTACCTATAAATCCCCACCTAGAATTATAATGAAGAGTAGGGAATGTTGTGGAAAATGCCTAGGGATGTGGCTCCTGCGACTGGGCCTGAAGTAGTTAACCTCAGGGAAAGAAGTCTGAGAAACATGTCTCCCCCTACCCCCGCCCCCCCAGCTGAGTCTGTAACAGTTAAACTGTGAAGCTGTGTAGCTAGCTGTGTAACTAAAGGTCCTCTGGGCTCTTAGTCTTGATTTCACTGGGTTTATCAGATTCCTGTAATTCATTTACTTTTTTGGGAGACCAAGAACAGACACATTCAAGAGTTTAGGAAGCTTAGTTCTAGCTTCCTTTTCTCAACCAGAATTATCTGGCCAACTGTCACGTCACAATAGATAAATCATCTGCCACTTCTGAAAAGCTCCCGACAGTTTTCATCATATTTGTATCACAGAAACCCTGAGGGCAGAAAGAATAGATCTTATTATCTCCTATCTAACAAAGAAGATGTCCTATAGCCATAAGATTATGCAACTCACTTGTGACAGGACGGAAAGAAAGGTTCAGGTCCTTGGTCTTCCATGTCAAGTTCCTTCCTGCTGGGCCAGATTGCATTCAATGTCTCTCTGTCCTCCCTAGGACAGAAGCGAAAGTAGCTATGAAAGAATTGGTTCAGAGTCTCGAACCCCATCCTCCAAAGGTCACTTCCTTATAATCTGGTCTCTACCTTCTGTTTCTCCCTTTTTTATTCCCTTAGAATCAAGAACATAGAATAAGGTTCATCATAGCCCCCACTTCTGTGGCACATTATCATTATAACTCACAGTTGAACCCCCAACTGTATCTTATGTCTTTATCTCATCTGCACCCATAATTTCTCCCCCATAGACAAATATTCTTTTTCTGATTCACTTCTCAGACATTTACTTAGAGATAATGTGTATTTTTTTTAACATATGGAATGTTTTATATTTGGTTCTCATTTTTTAAATGACAGAAGTTGTATTATCCTGTTTCTTAAGATGCCCTATATTCAATATTATGTTTTTGAGATTTATTCATATTGCTAAATAAAAATCTAAATTATATTTTTCGCTAATGCACACTGCTTTGATAGTCAATTGTTGTGTAATCTGCCTCTCTCTCTCTCTTTCCCCCCTCTCTTCTTTTGATACTGCAGATTAAGCCCAGAGCCTTTTGACTCAACTACATTCTTAGCTCTCTTTTGTGTTTAATTTTTAATTTTTTTGAGATAGAGTCTCACTAAGTTGCTAAGTTGCCCAGGTGGGACTTGCACTTCTGATCTACCTATCTCAGCCTCCATGAATTCTACGATTACAGGCCTGGCTTGCTTTTAATTCTTTGCTCATGAATACCCCTTGACTGCATACCCCTCAAACATCTCCCCGGAGGCTTTCCTGGAATTTATTCTTAAAAGCAAAGGTACTAGTGGGAAAGGCAGGATCAGTTCCACCACCTAAGTGAGACTGTGTTCCACAACCATACTAGTGTATATTCCCCCTAACAATGCATGTGGATTCCTGTTGCCTGGTGGCCTCACTCGTAGGTGATATTAGCTGACTTTCTAATACTTCCCAAATGATGACAGTAAGATAATTATCATAACCTTAATTTTCATTCCCTTGGGTACTAGTAAGATTTAGCTTTTCTTCAAATACTTATCAGCCATCAGGTTTTCTCCAATTGGATGTCTGCCAATTGGCTAGCCACATCCTTTGCTTACGTTTTGTTACTGAATTTCCTGTCCTTTGTGGATTTTTAAGAATTCTTTTATCTTCTAGTCATCATTCCTTTCTACATCTGGATCTCATATCATGTACTGGTAAGGATATGGGGCCACGGGGATCCTCATGCGCTGTTGGGAAGAACATAGCTGTTGCACTTCTGAGCACAATCGGACCTAAGCAGGTAACTGAGCATGCCTCTACTTTAATACATACTGTATCACTGGGCTTTCCCATTGCTGGTTTAAAATATCTGACACCTGCCTCTTAAATGAGCAGAGGTTGAATGCTGATTCATGATTTCAAAATTCTGTCCATGTTGCATCCAATGTGGGAACGCCATGGTAGGAAAGTGTGGCGGGGCAAAGCTGTACAACTTGAGGGTTTTGTGGCCAGGAAGTAGGGCCCAGAGAAAGAGTGGCAGTGAGTAATACACATTCCCCAGTGATTCCCCTTCCACTGGGTCCACCTTCTAACAGCATGATCAGCTATAAGCATCAGTAGATTAGTTCTACCAAAGAATATAACATCTCTTATTTTCCCTGGCCCTCTAAGTAATACAACAGGGTTCTACATACGGTATCTGATATTGGACAAATAAAATCAGCAACAGTTTATGAGTCACATTTGTTTGCAGCCTGGGAAGTGGTATTCTTCTCACCGTCAAGGCCTCACAGGACTGCACACAGGAGCAGAGTGAGCCAAGACTCAGCACGGACCACAAGATGGGGATGGCCCTTGGGAAAGATGTAATTTGTTCATTTGAATAATGTCATGGTTTGGTGGGAAGGTAAAACCCGTAAAGTTGAGGCCAAGTTGGTGTTTAGCTGATCTGGTCAGTCTAGGAACTAACCAAACAAAGAACCTTTCACTTTCAGAGGAAAGTATATCTCAGAAGGACATGGGGACTCACAGCTAGCTCTCTGGAGTCCTGTGAAGCTCAAAGCAGCACTTGAAGTTTTAGGTCAAATAATACGCGATGCTCACAGTTTCACAATGAGTCCCTCTTTCAACAAATCATACTGCTTGATTTTAAATATAGTTATGTGTTGCTTAATGATAAGATGCTTCCTATGAGAAGTAGTTAGCTTATATCCATCATTGTGACACCAACACAGACTGCAGTCACATAAACTAAGATGATTATAATATTACTAACTAATGTATTATGGGATGACCACAATATATGTAGTCTGATTCTTGACCAAACCATCATTATGCAGTGCATGGCCATACATGAGAAGAAATGGGGTAGTAATAATATGCTAATTTTGTTGTTATTAAAAGAATTAGAATAGAATTAAATTTACAATTGAAGTTAGGGTTCTAAGAGAGGCAGAATCAGTAGAAATTACATATAAGTGAAAGGAAATTTATTTGGAGGTCTTACAAGGTCAAGCAGGTAGAATCTAAAATGGCCACATGGACACGTGAGAGCCAGAATATCAAGTGGCTGTTCAAATGTGACACAGAAGAACAGCAGCCTGAGACGGCAGGACATCCAGTGCAGGTTGTTGTCCCAAGACAACGGCAAAGGTCTGAAGACTAGAAGTAATCCGCATGGAGACTGGCAATGTGAAGACAGGAGCAAACTGATGTCTGGATGATGGAGAAAGGCGGAGTGCTCCCAAGAGAAGGGCTGAAATCACTTTCCTTCTTCCTTCCTTTTTATTTAGTTGAAGCTAAGTGGGCCACCCACAGCCAGGGTGGATGTTCTCTCATTTGCTGGTCCACAAGTCAACAGCACATACCTGAAAAGCTCTACCCTGGCTGTTTTCTAATCTCATCTAATTGACATAATCTGTCCAGTGGTCATACGTACATAGTCTGAAATGAAATTAGTGTTGTGATCAGATAGTATAACAGACCCCAATGTTTCCCATGATGGAAAAAATTAGAGCAATCAGAGAATTCCTCTTCCTTTTGGGATGATCACCTTGTTGTGCTGACAGAGGCTACTCGTTAGCTAGACATGTTCCTGATTTGCAATTCACCCTTCAAAGGCCAAGAAATTGGGGCAGTACAAGAGCTCTGAACCATTCAGATCATTATAAATCCCCTTCTTTAGACAGGATAGAAAAGTCATAGATAGTAGAGGGCATTCTGGTTTGGATCTGGAATGTCCCCCAAAAGTCTCATGCATTTGGATGTTATGGATTATCTATGGAACCCTGTGCTGTTAGGACATGGAGGCCTGGTCTCAAGGGGTGGATGATGGTCTTGTGGTGGATTATAGGTGTGTGGTGGAGGACAGGCATGTGGTACAGTATAGATTTACTGGTGAACTGTGGATTCGGGGCTTAAATCTAGAAGGGGCAGATGACTGAGGCTGGACCCAGAAGGAGCAGTTCACTGGGAACAGGACCTGAAAGGATATATATTACTTCATTCCTTCCTCCAGGACTTGGCTTCCTATTTGCAATACCATAAGAAACGGCCTTCACCTTTGACTCTGCCATGTGATTTTCCACCCACCCACCTGTGAACAGCTCTGACCTTCTGAAACTATGAGCTAAAAATAAATCTTTCCTCCCTAAAGTTGTGGATGTTGGGTATTGAGTCCCAAAAGTAAGAAAAACAGAAGGGTACTGCTTGATAATGAATTCTCTAAGGAACAGAGGGAGAGCATGATTATTTGGGGTAGTAACAATATGTTAATTTTGTTGTAATTAAAGAATCAGAATAGAATTGTATTTACAGAAGGCAATATCCTGTGGTAAGTAGAAAGTGGCCTATGAGGGTGTTACTTTTATGTGGCAAAGGAATTTTGCAAACTTAATGGAATTAAGGATCTTGAAATACTAATCACATGAGTCCTTAAAAGCAGGGAACTGTTCCAGCAGATAATGTGACCATAGAAAGGCAAGCAATGTTGCTGGCTTTGAAGATAGAGGAAGGTATGGGGTAAATGAATGAGGGCAGCCTCTGAGCTATAAAGAGCAGAAAAACAGATTCTTCCTGAATGTCCTAGAAGAAATACAGCCTCCTGACACTGACTTACCCAGTGACACTCATGTCAAAGTTCCTGCCCACACAATGGTAAAGCAATGATCTTGTGGTCTCAAGCCGCTGATTTTCTGGAAGTCTATCACGACAGCCATAGAGAAATGAAGACACTTTCCCTTCCCTAATTTTGGCAATCCTGAAAATCGCCACCCCCAAAACAACATATGGAAAAGCCAATTGCAACTTACTTCTGACAAGAATCTTTCCATTTCCTTAGGACTTCCCCTTTCCTGTCGCCACCCTCCTGTCATCTGCCCTCTCCCACCACTTTCTCACACCTCACCCACCAACTCACAATGACAGCATCTCTGTCTCTTCTCTCATTTGACCTCATGTTCCAAGACACACCCAGACTTGCCTGTTCTTCCCGAATCCGGGTCTCCCCCTTCCCCTGGCCGGGGATTTGGCCATTGTGCTATTTCTTTTTTAGGTTTCTTCCCTACGTTTTGTCTTAATCTGCTCCATAGTTTTAGTCATGTCTCTGTCTCCTCAGAGTAAATTCCACAAAGTGAGATTTTTTCTAAATCATTGGGAGTTTTCCAGAACTGGGAGAGGCCACTTACAACTTCCAAATTATGTTAGTGCACTAATAATGTACAATTTCAAGGAGAACTACATGACATCATTTTGTTTCAACAAGCCCTGAAAAAACTTCTCCAATCTTGTAAATGTTTATGTATCGATGGATAAAAACTAAATATCTAAATTATAAGCCCTGAGATATTACAAAAACACATTGACAGAATAAAATTATGTGCTGTTTCTGGAGCTACAGCTCAAGAACCTAACAAAAACTTTCCAAATGAACTGAATTAGTTGTAATGTCTTAGAGCTGAGTCCCATCTCTGATATGATAAGGGTGGAAAGAGGGAAAGTGCTGGCCAGATGGTGCCACACTTCATAAACACAGCTAATTTTTTCAAAACACGATCTTTGAGCTAGAGACGAATCTGAGAACATAAGCTCTGCAAAAGTAAAACTACTGGAAAACACCTGACTCATAGAGGTCAAGGTGGCCCCAGGTAACTTTTGGATGTGTATTTATAGCATGTGTTAAGTACCTTTTTCAGGTATATCGGTATCATTCTGTGTGTGTGTGTGTGTGTGTGTGTGTGTGTGTGTGTGTGTGTGTGTGTGTGTGTGTTATTTCTAAAGGAGAAATACATACTCACCTGGTGCATCACTTCTCAGTTCTGCTCCTGTTTAACTGATTCTCTCTCTTTTTTTGTCTATGTTACTTTCAGAGGACACCTGTGTACCAAGATACATACAAGGCCCAGCATATTATACCAGTAATGTGCAAACTAAATTTTAAAGAGCCCTTGGTTCATACCAGAGAAAAGTGGAAATATGTGGACTTAACTAAGAGGGTCCCAGTCCAGCTTCCCAAGCAGCTGGTTTTTTAACCGTTTTCTGCGTGGCTTTAGTATAGTATTGAATTTTTTTAAAAAACAGATATCACTTTTAAAAGAAAGTTTTAGGGGCTGAAAGCACAGCTTAATGATTACAGCACTTGCCTAGAAGGCACAGAGCCTCTGAATTTGATTCCCCAGAACCACATAGCCTGGGCGTGGTGGCACATGCTTATAGCACTTAGGAAGCTGAGGCAGGAGGATTGCTATGAGTTTGAGGCCAGCTAGGGCTACACAGTGAGTTCAGAACCAGCCTGGACTATAGATGAAGGCCCTGTCTCAAAAAAAAAAAAGCTTCTAAACTTTTTAAAGTTTAGAAATTGAAATAGATGAACAATAAAGACTCTTGTCCTTGGTTTTAGAGATATAAAATATTTTTCAAGATATTTTATTAAATTTAAAATTTTTCAGAATATTTAACTTTTCATTGAGATAGCCTGATTCTAGAGAGATGATTTTGGGTTCCCCTGTTTTTCTCATTGTTGAGAATGGTCAGTTCATTTCAAATAAACTGGCAACCTCTTAACAAAACTTCCTAAGAAATACTGAACACGAACTTGCTAAAATATTTAAAAGTGGTGTTGACCTGTGAAACATTTTAATCCATTGATCAACACACACATTTAAGTCCTGGTTTCAAAACTATTTTTTCCTCTATCTTAACTGTCATTTAAAATAAAGCATGTCCAAAAAGTAACATACAACTTTGCAAACTCCTCCTTCCCCTCCTCTTCCCCACACACAACCACCACCACAAGCTATTAGTCTTGCATTTCTAAGTCCTCTGTCCTCCACGTATCCACTATAAAACACAGGAGATGTTCTGGAGGAAGAGGAAGGGGAGGGTATAGCTGTATGCCACCTGACCAAAGTGATCACTGACGTTATTTTTCACAGCTTCACTTAGTATTAAACCAAGGTTTTAGACATCCTCATTCAGTTTTTTGTTTGTTTCTTAAAATCAACAGAACAAACAGTGATAGAGGTAAAGGAGCTACATTTCTGTTTTCAGCGACAGAAGAGGGATTAGATAAAACTCAACCATACCTATGTCGCTCATTAATTAACTACCGATTCATTTTGCCTCCACTAGTGGCCAGGCTCTGTGACACGTTCAGCTTGCAAGATAACAGACCAAACAGATGACTAAGTATTTAAAGTAAAGTGAGCAAGTTTCAGGTTAGAGAAGCGCGAGATTTGTGTAGCACCATACCTTATTTGTCTCCAAAGTACAGAAAGTTTCCCAGAGAAAGGAACATTTAGGCTGATCTGTGAAAAGGAGAGATGGCGAATGAGGAAGGAAGGGAAGGGAAGAATGACTAAGATGCGGGGTGTGTGTGTGTGTGTGTGTGTGTGCTCTAATTCCTTCGTGGAAGGTGATTATTATGTATCACAAACATACACAAATAAAAATACTAATTATGGTGGAAAATAAGAGAACAAGTAAGAATTGAGGGAAGGATGTGTTTCAGATACACAGAACAGCACATGAAAAGCCCAGCTGCAGAGCTCACGCAGCCCTATTTAAGAAGCACAAGCACATTCATCAGGTGGCAAGCATGTCAGTGGTCAGAGATGGGACAGGGGATAGGTGTGGACCACTCAGAAAGCCACATTACAATCTTTGGAGCTTCCACTAATAGCAAGGAAGAGCTGCCGCTAGAAGGTTTTTAAGTAACAAGATGAGGTAATAACATTTTGAAAGGATCACTCTGACAACATAAATAAAAAAATGACAAAAGAGCAAGGAAAAGACGACCAGAAAGATAGAGACCGCAGCTGGGGAATGGAAAAGAAGTAGATCTCTTGGTCTGTGGCGATATCACATTCCTCACTTTATCAAAAGGCAAGCATGACAGAAATACCCAAAGATAAAAATCAGGCATCCAGTTCGACTCTTACTGCCCTTTGGATGACGTGTCTTGTTCCTTGTGACATCACCCTTACAGGACACCATATCTAGCACGCATCAGAGTGGGAGGCAGATACAGGAAAAAGCAAAGATCACGGGGGCTAAAAACTAGTGGGAAGACTTCGGGCAGAACACTTGGGCTTGCTGGGATGTAGCCGCAACCACCTACTCATTTCAAATGCTCCCCCTCCCCCAAAGTAAAAGATGGTTTACCTGGGCAGCAAAGCTGCCTGCGCGCAGCGGCACCACCACCACATAGCAGCAATATTTGTAGTAAATCTTTCTCGAGGCTTAGTAAAACAGAGATAATAACAACGCCCACCTCACAGATTTTTAAGGACTTAAAAAAAAGAGCATGATTGGCCCAACCCAGAAGGCTTTGACACCCGCTAAGCACTCAATAACTACTAACTGGGTGGTGGTGGCTGTAACAAAGGTCATGGATAACTCATCATCATATGATCCTGAAACTCTTAAAGCATCAAACATTCATGCATCTTTTCAAAATATAATTATCAAGCATACTTCATCATTTTCTGAACATTAAAAATTGATGATTCATATATGGCAATATACACTTACCAGTATGCAATCACCAGTGTGGATGGCAGGGGATCTGATAGCCATTTATAGGGCATCTAGTGGCTAAACCAAGATTTTATTTCAATCTGTCTGATTGGTATTTTTGTTTTACTGCTCTACGACAACTGTTAATAGACTTAAATTTGATTCTTTTAGCATATTAATAAAATTTAGCTGATTTTCAGTGTATAATTTAGTTGATCATCTCAAAACAAATGTATAGTATTAGAGAAAATATGCTCCTTTAAAACATTTCATAGATTAAACTGATAGTGAATAAGAAGTAGAGTTTAAGAGAAATGCATGTCTTATGTATACAAAATTTCCAGGGAAAGGGTCTCATTTACTCATTTACTTTGGTATCTACAGTTTCTTAACACAGATTTCAATTTTTAAAAATCTCTTAAGAACAGAAGGGAGAAAGAGAGCAAGAACTGAGATTTTTAAATTTTATTTGGGGGGGAATCTGGGGGTAGAGCTTGGGTCTTCACTCTGAGCTACATTCCCATCTTATGGTTTCTCTGATTTTGAGATAGGGTTTCACTAAGTTGCTAAGGCTGGATTCAAACTTGTGTTCCTGCTGCCTCAGGCTGCCAGAGTGCTAGGATTACAGGCCTGCACCACCAGGCACAGACCTTGGTATGAGGCCCAGTTCCAGCTTTGCAGCTATGTGACCTTGCACTAGTTAATCGAGGTTTTATTTTCCTTAAATATACAATGAAGACAACAGTATTTATTCCACAGAATTCCTTTGAGGACTAAAAGAAAATAAACATATAGTACATAGCAGAGTGCGGGGAAAATACTATTTTGTTTTTGGGTTTTTGATTGGGTTTTCCTGTTTTTTGAGGGTTTTGTGAGTTTTTTGGTTTTTTTTCTTTTGGGGTGTGTTTCCTAAAAATTGAACCGAGGGACTTCACATTGAGTTACAACCCAAGCCTTTTTCTTGTTATTGTTTTATTTTTTGTCTTTATTTTTTGTTTGGTTGGTTGGTTTGGTGTTTTGTTTTGAGACAGTCTCCCAAACTCTCCAAGGCTGGCCTCAAATTTGTAATTTTCCTGCCTCAGCCTCCCAAAGTGCCAGGATCAGGGGTTTGCAGCAGGCCTGGCTCATTTTGTCATTAAGCAGTAATATTTGGAGTCAGTGCTTAAGACAAAGGCCCCTATGCTTTTTAATTTACATTACAAGGACTTAAGCTTACCCCATCAGTAAGCTGTTTTCCCTAGAAAGAAATACAGGATCCCAACCTTCTCTGAAGCTCTTTCTGGATGCAGAGAATTATGACCAGAAAATAAGGTAAGTACCTATTATTGTGCAAATACTACAAGGCTTTTTTTTTTTTTTTTTAGCTAACAAGGTGAAAAGTTTTATGCTAACAGACACAACTCTTCCAAAATACAGATTTTTCCAACCTCCAGGAAAGATGAAAGCCAAGTAACAGCTGTGCACTGTCTCCTCATGGACTCACTTAAAAAGTTGAGAATATAATTAACAGTTTAGCTTGGAGAGGAAGGAGCACCACAGCAATGGAAAAGAGGCCATGGGAAGGTCAGAAAACCGGAAGACACACCAGAAGCAGAGGAAAACAGCATCCCTGGAAGCCACGCCAGTGGCCCAAACCACCAGTATTCACAGACAAAGAAATGCCTGGAGTCAGAACCTCTGACCAGGGTAAGCGCACATCCTAGAGAAGTGGGAACTGAAAGAAGTTGGTAGCCTCAGCCCCCAAAAACATAGTGTAAACTGTGAACACAGTGATCTTTCCCTTGAAAAGGCCTCCCAGAGCCTAGACCAGAAGCAAAGTTCAGCAGCCATGGTGGACAGTGATGTAGGCAGGATCCATATTTAAAAAAAAAAAAAAAGCACAAGCTTGAACTATATGAAGTTAAAGACGACTCAGAAGCACACATCAGGGATTTGGGGGTCACTCTTACACAATGCCTTGAAGACACTGGCAGAGGATACAATTGCAGAGAGGATGAAAAGGCCACCAACCCCCTGAACCACTTGGGTAGTAGTCGGAGCATCTCCAAGAATGGAGAGCCCCACCTCTGGGGGAGAGAAGCCAGGTCAGGCAGGAGAGCTTTTCTGAGGAGGCTGGGGGTAATCATGACATCTCAAAGGCCACTGGACCATTAGGTTGCCCATCATTGCCTACTCCCAGCACAGAATTCCAAGGAAGTTCAGCCCCCCACCCCGCCCTGCCCATCCCCCCCCCACACACACACACACACGCACCCTCATTCTGGTTCAAAGCAGCCTCTTGGCTAGGCCTTTAAGTCACTCCAAAACAAAAACATGGAAAGAAAACAAGGCAATAGGCCACACACAGAAATGCCTAAAACCCCAGAAACTAATGTCAAGGACCCTAAAATAGTGGAACTCATACAGAAGCAAGTAAAAAAGCAAATAAATGAGTTAAACAGCCAGTTCAAACAAGATAATCTCAAAGAAATGTAAGCAATGATCAGGAGGCTTAAAGAGGAACTTACTAAACAAACTGTGGTCCCAATGCTGACAGAGCTTACTGAGCATATAGAAGCCACAAATGAAAAGTGGGCTAAGATAAATAGAGATGTAAGATATGAAGTAGCATTTTGATATAGAAGTGAAAATTCTGAAAAGAAATCTAGCTGAAAATCAGGATATGAAAAATTTATCTGAAAGCAAGGAAAGTCGACTCAACCATTGTGAGAATTTCAGACGTTGAATGCAAGGCTGAGGAAGCAAATTCTATAATTAGGCATGACTCCAAAATTAGAAATGAGCAAAGGAGTTGGATACAACAGCTGATGGCCGATTCAAAGGGCAATCTTCAGAATTATGGGTGTGGGAGAAAGAGCAGAAGACAGCACCAAAAACATGTAGAACTTATTCATGAAAATCATGGAAGAAAATTTCCCAAATCTAGGAAAAAAAAATAATTTTCAGAGACAAGAAGTTTATAGAACACCAAATAACCTCAACAAGCAATGAGTCTCACCACAACATGTCATAATCAAAACCTCAGAAATTCAACATAGAGAGAGAATATTTAAAACAGCAAGAGCAAAACAGGCATTAATTTACCAAGGCAAATCCATTTTAATTACCACAGATTTCTCAATGCAAGCTTTAAAGGCCATGAGAGCCTGAAGCAAAACTTTTCAAGCTTCAAATGACACGTGTTGACCCAGGTTGTATCCAGCAAAATTGTCCTTGAAAATTGAAGAAGTAAACATTTTCACGACCAAGAATCCCTAAAGAAATTTGTGACTACTAGCCAGCATTGCAGAAAATACCTGAAGGAATCTTAGAGAGAGACAAAGAGACAAGCAGCATCCAAGAACATGGAGGAAAGGAAACATCTAAAGAGAAAGTATAGCAAAAAAATAGACATCAATCATTTGAGTAATATCCCATTAAAATAGTAGCAGTTTTCTCATAAAATCTGCAAAAATTCTCCCATAATTACTCTTATTAGTATATTAGTTTGCAAAACATAACAATTATACTCTACATGGGGAATTGGTATAAAATCTCAATCTGTGAAACTTTTTTATGTGTATGATGTCTATGTATAGATATTTAGCTGGGGTTGGAGTAGCAAAAGTTAGTGGTTTTGATTTAGCGTATTTTTAGTTTTAGAAGCAGTAAGAGTTGGTAAATAAGTGGTTTTGTGGGTCTTTTCCCTGAAGCTTTCATTGAGTGTTAGAGGTAAAAGATCAAGTAACCTTAGTCCATTTTGACTAAAAACTCAGTTGGCTATTAGTTCAACCTGTGACTCTTGAATTTTACTTTTCAAGTTCATGCTGTGTAACTAACTACATTTGTAATAATAATTTTACTCATTTTTTTCTGCTCCTGACTGGATAAGAACTCCTTTTTAAAAATCTGAACTAACTAACTATGCCATTGTATCTATTGCTTTATGTGTAATAAGCTTTTGTGATATAGACTTAACTTCATTGAATGTAGTAATTCACTTATTCGGTCTTTGATATAAGTTTACCCTAAGAACACTGATTGATGTAATAATAACCTGAATGTCTTTTGAATGTATACACATTTACTTTTCAGTACTCGGCTAAGAAATTTAACTTCTTTTCCTTCATGCGTTGTCTAGACTTATTAATTCCATTGTTATAGTTCTTTTCTTATGAGGACTGGTGGGTAAGATCATGTTTAAAAAAATCTCAACAAAGCTATAGTCAGGTACAAAAAAAAAAAATCTTTCAGCAAGTCATGCCAATAAAGCACTCTGCTGGATCCAGAGAAGAGGCATAAAAATATGACCCCTGCAACCATTCTAGGGGTGGGAAGCTGATTAAAGGATTTGAATGGTGAAGTCAGAGTCAGAAGACCAAATATGTTAAAAATTGCATGATTTCTCTGATATGGGAAACCCAGAATACAGGCATTCTACAGAACCAAGGGGTGTGATAATGGGAGTTATGGGGAGATGGAGAGGGTACGGGAGGGCCAAAAATGGGGAGGGAATTACACTGTAATGTTGATGTGATTGATATATATATATATATATATGCACAAAATACCCAAGCTCATTATAGTCACTGTGCATCACATATTAATAAAAATGGGGAAAATCAGGTTTTCCTCCCTCTTTGTGATAATTCCAGTCTTTAATACATGACAAAAAGGAAAATAAAAAAGGAAGTGAGGAAGGGGGGAAATCTTCCTGAAATTCTACATTAAAAGATGAAAATCCACCAGGTGAGGTGGCACATGCCTGTAACTTGAGCACTGAGGGAGGCTGAGATACGCTGAGGTAGGCGATGTATGATAGGCTGATTACAAGTCGAATCTTGCCTGGGAAACTTACTGAGCCTTTGTCTCAAAATAAAAATAAAATGGGCTGGGAATGTAGCTCAGTGGTAGAATATCCACTGGACTTGATCTCCAGAACCACAAAGAGAGAGAAAGAGAGAGAGAAAGAGAGAGAGAGAGAGAGAGAGAGAGAGAGAGAGAGAGAGAGAGAGAGAGAGAGAGAGATTACTGTATTATTGTCCAATTATTAACAATTATGTCAGAGGACGGCTGGAGTCAGATTTTTCACAACTTGGGATCTTTTGATAAATTTTTATACAGTCTTTATGCAATTATAATGAGGAACTTGAAGTTTTGTTGAAATTATTAAACTGCATAATTATGTAAATTAAGTATAGTTTAACACTTAAGAAGCCCTTCTAGCAAGGAAATTCTCATTTTTAAGTATCCACGCAAATTAGATATTGAGTGATGAAATACTGTTCCCCTGCTCTAGCTGAGGTCAGAGGAATGATTCGCTTTGCACAGGAAGTTCCCAGCATCTGCGTCTCCACCTGCAGCAGCCAGCTCAGCCTCTGTCCAGAGGAGGCTGTGCTTCCTCGTTGTAGGCCCGTTTTCCCCGGACGCTGGCAGAAAGCACCAACTCAGGCAGCTGGGAAGAGATTCTTCCAGTCTAACAGCCCATTGAAGCTGGGGTTGTAACTCTGGTTGTAAATCTAGTGGCAGAACATCTGCCTACCCTGAGCACAAGGCCCTGTGTTTGATTTCTAGAACCAAGGGGCCCAGGGTGGAAGAGCAGCCAGCATTTTACAGAACCCTTTGGCAGTAGCAAGTTGTAGATAAAATTACTACAAGCTTCCAGACAGATAAGCTTCAGAACTTCCTCGAAATCACTCCTTGTCATGAACAACTATAAAAGACTCCCACTCTCTGTACTTCTTTGCACTTAAGTACAGTTTCCGGTTGTTTGTTTTCTCTTGAACCCACTTACTTTACTTTGCCAAGCTTGAAGGGTTTGATTTTTGTTGTGTTTCATCTCCTTTTGTTTTTACTGACCCCTCAGTTCAATGCCTAACCCGTCTGTTGACTGGGACTTAATATTTCATAACTTCCCTCACAAGCCTGCACGCTTTTTTCGCTTTGAGTCCTGCCCTCATATACCTGTTATGTCCATTCCCAACACAGGAGCCCAGCTCTCAGATCCCCAGAGCGGAGAGGGAGATCACTGAGAAAGGGTCCTGAAAGGAAGGGGCTGGGCTCACTTAGAGTGGAGCTGGAAAGGCATATGGCAGAGGGGACCTAAGGGAAGCTAGAATGATAGCAGTAGAAGGGATACAAAATTCAAGGGTATCCTGATGCAGTTCCCAGCTCTGTGCCTTACTGGTGCTTTAATTTTATTTTTAAATTACTTTAATGCTCTGAAAAGTTGTGAAAATACTTTGCCTAGATAAATGGTACAGGAAAACTCACACAAGAAAACAAGTCACTTTTCAACATAAAAACCAACTCACAGAAATGTTAATGTTGACCTCTAGGGGGAGCTCTAGGGATTTTATTAGTTAGTTCATGTCTGGTAGTGCTACATTACCAAGTTAATAGATGTCATAAAGTGAATGTGGCCTCTACTGGAGTCTCTCCTTCTTAAGAAAGTAAGACCTGCACATGGGTTTTTTTTTTTTTTCAGAGATAGAAAACTGTTACCTCATCAGGCACACAGTAGCAAAACCAAATGTTCTTCAGTGTCCACTGAAAGTTCTTGTAAAGCTGTAGCACCGCCATGATCCAATCACCTTCCAAATACATGAGATATTGGAAGACATTTAAGATCTAAACTCCCCTGACAGTGTTGGTGCAATCATGCCATCATTTATACTTGAGTGTTATCAAAACAAAGAAAAGAGAGAGAGACAGAGAGAAAGGGAAAGAAAAGAAAGAGGAAGAAGGAAGGAAAGAAAGTTGAAAAGAGGGTACATCTTAACTCAGACTTGAAAATACAAAGGGAATTAAACTGAAAGCACCAAGGCTAAACTTTCTACTGTGAATAGTAAAAAGATAACAGCCTCCAATTTTAGTCCAATTATACAGCAACATGCCTATCAAGACTAAAATATGTGCATGTACATACATAAACGTGCGCACACGTGCGCACACACACACACACACACACACACATTGATTAACAAGAAAAACCAATTTGTCTTACTTAGCACAGAAGCCTTTGAGTTGGAGACTCAAAGACTCAGAGACCCAGGGTGAACTATTCATTTTTATGCTCAGGTTCAATTAAGCATGGACACAAAAAGTTATATTCCACAAGTAACAGACTGAAGCAGAAAAGCCACCAGGAGGTCTGGTCTGTTGAGATGTACCACATTCTTTCTTTCCTCTTTTGGGGCAAGACTCTCTTTGGGAATAGGGGGATCTAATGACATATGGTCAAGCAAGGTAGGTCAGAGAAATTCTTTGGGGTCAACTCTTATGCAGGAAAGTAGAAGATAATTAGAATGAAACTTACAGGTTTTATAACTGGCCTTAAAGGAAAGGGGTTCCAGCTTCTACGCCCTTTCTTGGAGAAGTTTAGTTTCTAGTTTATGGCTTTCCTAGAGGGACAAATAGGATCCAGAGGCAGGAGGGCAGGAGAAGATCAGAGAGCAACTCTACTTTTTAGGCTGCTTATTCACTTGATCTTTTTCTGGGTCCCAATGACACAAACAAAGTTTCAGCAGACTCTGAGAAAAATTAACATGACCAATTATCTTTGTCATCTTCGTCTTCCATAACAAAACACCATGAACAGGGAGGCTTACACAACCACAATTTACTCTCACGGCTCTGCAGACTGGAAAGTCCACAATGAAGGTGTGGGCCAATTTGATTCCTGGCCCTCTTCCTGGCCTGCAGGTAGCTCCCTTCTTGTTGGTCCTACTGTGGTGGCAGAAGCTCAGATGTCTGAGAGCACGAATCCCATTATGAGCATCCACCTTTATGACTTCTAAACCTAACCATCTTCTAAAAGCTGCATCTCAAAATATTCAAAGTCCATCACAACAGGGGCTAAGACTCCAATATATGAATTTGTGGGGAGAGGTGGGCACAATTTAGTCCATGTCAACCATAGAAGATTTACAGTCAAATAGATAAACTTTTATATCCAGATCTAAATTCTGATCTTGAAAACAAGAGTAAACTTGAATTCCAAGTTTGACCTTAAATTTGGACTTAGCAAGACCCAATTTTAAAAAAGTAAGGCCTGGGAATGTAGTTCAGGGCCCAATCATAGGACTCAATGATATTGAGAAAGACATCTTTGTGTGAAGGCCCTGGGTTCAATCCCCAGTACCACCAGAAAAAAAAAAAGAAAGAAAGAAAGAAAGAAAGAAACTCGAATAGAATATAAGATAGGATGAGATTTCTACCCAGCTATTACTATAACTTCTCCTTATAAGCACAATTCACAGAAACCAAAAAATAGGAACTTGCCTTATCTCTTAGGGTAGTTCTTTAAGTCCTTCCTCCTGCTCTAACTTTAGCTGTATTCTTGCCTTTTTTGTTTTGTTTTGAGACAGGATCTCACTCTATAGCCCAGGCTGGTTCTGAGCTCACTATGTAGCCCAGACTGAAGGCAATCCTCCTGCCTCCACTTCCCAAGTACTGGAGTTACAGGCATGAACCACCACAGCCAGCTTATGTGCTGCTGGGGATCAAACTTGGGGACCTGCACTTCCTAAGCAAGTGCTCTAACCCCTGAGCTACACCCCATGCCTAAAGTGAAAGCTTTCTTACGAAGGACTGTGCTCTGACCTTGTGAAGTCCGGCCCAGCAGTGGCCAGCTGGTGTCAGAAGTCATCTTAATGTCCACTCTCTTCCAATTAACTCTATCTAAAAATTGATTCTGTTTAGTCAAATCATATCCAAATTTTTGTGTTCTTTCTGCACAGGTGCTACATGTCAATAGTGACAGACAGCATCTACTGAGAGTGACAGGTGCTAGGAATGGCAACTAAGAAAGGCAGACTAGATTAACATCAGAATCACGACCACAAGTTTGGAGCCTTGTGAAGTGGCCTAGGTCACGTGGAGGCATCAAGCACAGGTACTGTTTAAAGCAGCTGAACTGGACTTACCCTTGAGAAATAAAGTTTCTCTCCCAGGTTTTCGAAGGACAGGTGCTGGCTCTGTGCCTCCTCAATGGTAAAGAAGGTCTCCACTACTTCTCATCATGCCAGCCACACTGGAGAATTAACAGTGGAGAATAAATTTAAACAGTAACCGCTATCCAAAAATATTTTAATCCTTTTGTTCATACACTAAGAGCCTTGCTGGAACCCAATTTTACATCTGGAACTCATGTATAATTAAATCATATCAATCTGCATCCTTAGCACAGTAGGTAGAACCCCTGGCTCAGTAATTAAATCACATTGAAATTCTTCTCTAAATAGTTATAAACTCAAGACCAGGGAATGTGTTCAAATATTTGAGTGTCCTTTAGATAAGCACATAAGGCTGGAGAAATAGCACAATGGTTAGAGGCCTTGCCTAGCAAGCACAAGGTCCTGGGTTCAAGCCCCCAGCACTACATAAGCTGGTGGCACTTTCCTGTAATCTCAGCACCCAGGAGGCTGGGCCAGGAGGTTTGCCATGTGCTCCAGGCCAGCCTGGGCTACATAGTGAGTTTAGGACCAGTCTAGAATATAGAGTGAGACCCGTTTCAAAAAAAAAAAAAAAGTTTTCACTTCAAAGACTAGCTGAAATTGAAGCGATCCCAGCCTTATTCACTTCTGTCCAACCCTGTAAAACTTGAATATTCCTAATAGTGCCTCATACTTGACAACTCATGAGAAGTCAGAAAAGTACTGCATTTATTATTACAATCCTATTATTGCAAAAACGAAAAATGTAAATCAGAACCAGCCAAAGAAGAGATACACAGGCCAAGGTCTGGGAGGATCCCAAGATTGAAGCTTCTGTTGCCGTCTCCCACATGGACTCAGGACACCATGTCCCCCGTCACACCTACTGCGAGGGTATGGAGAGACTGACTCGCTGAAGATTCCCATCAATGCTTTGATGCCTAGAGTTTCAGTGGGACTGCATTACATTTATAGAATCATATCACATGGTTGAACTCAATTTCCAGCACAGCCCTCCAGAGGTCAGGCTGCCATCATCATGGCTGAAGGGCCCAATCCTCTATAACCACACCATTAATATTTCTGATGTGACCAGCTCCATGTCCTGGAGCCACTTCATGGGGACTGTAACCCGCGCGATCGTCTCGCCAGCAAGAACGCACGGGGGAACCAGGATCCTTCTGCAGCAATCGTTTATTATAACATTGATGAGAGGAAGACCCCAAGCCCCAAAATGGCACGGTTTATATATCCTTTAGGTTACATCTGGGTGGGGTGTTGGTTCCTGATTTGCAGAAGCCAATCAGGCCATATGACGTGTCCAAATGACGTGACTCCGGGGCTGGTCTTTAGCCTAGGCGCATGTGCAGTGGCAATTGTTTGCTAATCAGCCGGCCGGATGCCGGCGCCATCTTGTAATGGCGTTTGCAGGCTCTCTACAGGGGACAAACTATCAAATGTCTTACCATGAGTCAGCCCCTTAAAAAGCATCAGGGCCCACTATGAATGACAGAGTTAGTCCCCTCTAAAGAACTTAGCAGTGGTGGTATCATAGTCTCTTTCTCATCACTGGGACACAGTACTCGACACCTGCAACTCAAGAGAGGAAAGATTTATTGTAGCTTACAGTTCAGAGGTCTCAGACTGCCCATACATGGTCCCTTGACAATGATGAAAGGGCTTGGTGGGACAGCCAGGCAGAGGAAACAGAGAGAGAGACTGGGGAGAAGCCAGGGCAAGAATACTTCCTTCTAGGCCACACCCTAATGATTCACCATCCTGGCCAGAACCCACCTCTCAATAGCATGTGAGTCAACGTATTCATCCCACATGATCCAATTAGCCCCCGTTACTCACCACTTTCAAATATCTGAGGTTTGGGAGGGACACTCCAGATCCCAAAAATAACAAGCAAGAAAAAATTTTTTTTCTTCCAAGGGCCATTTGAGTATTTATAGAATTATTCACAGACCTTGCAAACTTACAAACTTAAAACTTAGCCTGCTCTATCTGGTTAACCATTTAACTCAGCCTTCATGTGACATTTGCCTTGGTGGGGCCAGATCACATGGAACTCCATCTGGATAATCCCCAGTCCTGATTTTCACTCTACTTCCCAGGAATATAGAGAAAGACTACACAGATTCCTTGTTACACAGTCCTAACACTTCGGCTATGAATAGGAAGCATTTGACTAAAACTCAAGTCAATGTTACTTGGTTTTTTGTTTGTTTTTTGGGATACTGGGGATTGAACCCAGGTCCTTCACCCTGAGCTCCATCCCCAGCCTTCTTTATTTCTTTTCTTTCTTTCATTCTTATTTTCGACAGGGTCTGCAGAATTGCCCAGGCTGGACTAAAACTTGCAATGCTTCTGCCTCAGCCTCTCAGGATGCTGGGATTATCACTCTCAGTTTCCAATATTTTTGACTATCAGTATCAATATTATAATCTTACCAGCAATGCCATATTATATATTACGATATGGAGATACTTAAAAAGTAAGAGATTGGCACATAACTACAATACCACTCAATAGTTGTGATTATGCCAGCCCAACATTATTGCCCGTGAACAAAACATCTCTTTGGAAAAGACATATCAAACAAGAGTTTGCTACTCTACATGTATAGAAGTCAATATTTTTGCCAAAGAAAAAGCATTATTGCACAGTCAGTGGACACGAAGCTAAATAGAAGCTTAAATTTTGCCTCCCAGTCTGTTGGTACTGGAGGAATATAGGGAAAGGGAGAAGTTATGTGTTGACTGAGTGGTGAAAAGGGAGAACTCTAAATTTCTTTTGTATAGGTATAGACGATCGTCATGCTACTCCACAAGCCACATATTTTCTTGGGGTTTCTGGTTTTTTCTGCACATGTCTGTCCTTGAAAAACGGGTTCTAAACACACCTCGAGTGGAGTTTTTTCCTGAATGACAGCTTAAGAACTTGGGTATTTGTTTCTTAAGGGAATTTATTTCTTGGTGTATTCAGACATTAACTAATTTCATATGCTACGTCAATGTACCTTCCCCATACTACCACAAGAATTTCTACATGGTTGTTCTCCATGTATGCAGTATTTTTGTTTTGTTCTGTTTGAGACAGGGCCTCACACTGTATTTCAAACTGGTCCTGAAATCACTATGTAGCCCAGGCTGGCCGTGAACTCAAGGCAATTCTTCTGCCTTAGCCTCCCAAGCTAAGGCATGTGCCATCATACAAAGCTAAACTTTATGTGGTTCTGGGGATTCAAACCCAGAGCCTTGGGCATGCTAGGCAAGCACTTTAACCCCTACACTACAGGCCCTATATATGTACCTCTTAACAGTCCATTTTTATTATCCTCTGCCTGACCAAAAGGAAAGGACAATGTCTCCTTCCAGTAGGTCAGTAAAAACCCCAATACAGGATCTTCTACAATGTTTTAGAGAACCATGCCCCAGCCTTCGGGGTATTGCCACCCAGATAGTGCTGTCACTGAATCACCACAAGGACATTCCACAGTTCTGAGAGACCAGCTTCATCAAGATTGTAGAAAACCAGTGATTCCCCGTGCACGGTCCACTGCTGCATTGTGTTTGCTGTGATTTCTCTTTGAAGTCATATATCCACTCCAACTTCCCTACAAAATTTTATCAATTTTTAAATACTTGAAATATATATTTGTAACTATTATCTTACTTATCTTTAAGAAGTTATTAAAATGTCTTTTTTATCTTCTGTAACTATAAGACTCCGAGAAAAATTCTAAGTAAAATTATAGCTAAAATAAAAAAGTGTGTAACTCATTGAGTAATTTATAGAAATACAATTTAATTGAAATTTTATACCAGTGGCGGTTGGGGCTTTTAAAAATCATAGTTTATTCTTAGATGAAGAATACTTCATGCTGAAATGCACCAAGATTCACTATAAAATCTATTTTCTATTTAAACCTTTGTAAACTAAATTGAGAGACCATGTTCATACAAATATACAGAAACTGGAGAAACTTTAGCAGTTATAAACTGTAACAACTTAATCTTTGGGATTCTTTCTGAATAAAATAATAAGCTATCATTGGAAATTATTTTATATTTATCACTCTGCTATTCAGTTTGAATCCTTCAAGATTCTTTTGAAAGCAAAAAATTGGAAACCACCTAACTCACTAAAAAAAAAAAAAAAATGTTACTCAGCAATTAAGTTATTCACTTTCTCAGTTTCTGGAACATAAGCCAGAAAGCACTTCCACCAATGCATAACAAATGATTGTTAAGTGTGCTGTTGTTCTTTTCATCAAGAGTCACTTCCTTTATTTTAAGATTTAGAGCTGGAAGGATGCTTCAGAGATGTTACGGGTGGAGGCAAGAACAATACCTAATGTCAAATTATACTATGAAGCCATACTAAAGCCAAAAAAAAATTAACAGAAAGACAGCATCTTCAACAAATGGTTCCAAGAAAACTTACCCACTTGCAGAAGACAGAAATTAGATCCCAACATTTCATTGAGTACAAAGGCCAGTTCAGAGAGAAGCACTGTCCAAAGTATAAGACCTGAAATCTTGAAACTGCTAGAAGAAAGCATTGAGGTAGCAACTGAAGCCACAGGCACAGGTAGGGACTTCTTGAGTAAGACGCCGACAGCACCGGAAAGAAAGGTAAGAGTCAATAAATAAGACTACATCACATTTGAAAGTTTCTGCACAGCAAGGGAACAATTGATAGAGTGAACAGTCAACCTATACAGAGTGGGAGAAAATCTTAGCCAGCTACTCTTCCAGAGGAGAATATGTAGGGTATGTAAAGAACTCAGAAGGATGTAACACCAAGCCATTGAACAGCCCAATCAATAAGTGAGCAACAGTAACAAAAAAAGACACTTCTCAAAGAAAGAAGTACACACGGCCCATAAGTATAAGAAAAAGAGTTTGATGTCTTTAGCCACTAGAGAAATACAAATCAAAACGACACCGCGATTTCACTTTACCCCAGTTAGAATGACTATCAGCAAGACCACAAAAACAATAAATGCGGCAAGAATGAGGGGAGAACATTTCACTGCTGGTGGGAATGTAAGTTGCGCAACTACCATAGAAATCAATATGGAAGTTACTCAAAACACTGAAAATAAAACTGCCATTTGATCTGGTTATTCCACTCCCTGGGAGATATTCAAAGGACCAAGTCAGCATTCCATAGAGATGTCTGCACACCCACGTTTCTTTGAATACAAGAGTTAAGACAGAGAACTAGTCTATGTGCCCTTCAGCAGATGAACAGGTAAAGAAAATATGATACAGATACATAGTGTGACATTATTCACCATAAAAAGGAACGAACTTTGTCGCTGAAGAAAAATGGGTGGATCTGGAGATCATCTTGTTGAGAGAAATAAACTAGCTTCAGAAAGACAAATATTGTTTGCCCGCCCTAAAATGTGCAATCGAAAAAAGTTGGACAAGAAAATAAAAAGACTATTATTAGACAAGAGGAAGAGACACAGGGTAAGGGGGAGAGGGTGCAGGGCAGTAACAGGGCACGACCATGGTCAGAATACATAGCACACACTTAAACTGCCCCCCAAACATGTGAAATAAGGGAGGAGGAGAAATGGGGATGATGAGGAAAGTATGTTATGCCCACTCACTTATATAACAAATATGCACTAATAAAATATGGAAATTTTTTGAATAAAATATAGATGTTAAAGACAGAGAGCATCTCCCCTCTCTTTGAATACAACAGAGTTGAAATTATATATATATATATATATATATATATATATATATATATATATATAAAATGAAAAAAATAAAGAGAAAGAGTAAAATTGCTTAAAGGTCAATGAATATAAATGGATAAACAAGCCAAAGAGAAAAAGTTGTAGGAAGAATGGTGAGCAGGAGATGTGAGGTGAGGAACAGCTGGTATGATTATATATGAGAAAGATATTTTAGCATTCTGTTGTAGTACAGTGCATACAGATCACGATAATGTATATTTCAAAAAAGATAGAAAAAAGGACTCTGAATATTTTCACCACAAAGAAATGGTAAACATTTAATAAAATAGAGGCATTTGCTCTGAATTTAATATGAAAATATACATGTTTAGTACATGATACCCTATAAACATGTACAATTTTAATATGCTCATTCAAAGAATTAAAGTCAAATGGGGTCTAAAATAAATAAACAGCAGACAAGGTGGATGATCAGTTAAGGGGGTAGGCTGCTGAAATGAATAAAAACATATTCTTATGTAACGACTTAATCTTATACTTACCTACATTTTCTTTCAAATCTTGAAGCAGCAGATCTAGCTGAGACTATTTACATAAAGTGGCTGCTGTTAGCTGGGCACAGCTGAGTGGGCACACGCCCACACTAACGGCAACTCTGGAGGCTGGCACAGAAGAACTGCAAACTCAAGGCCAGGTAAGGCAACATAGCAAGACCCTGTCTCAGATTTTTAAAAATCCAAAAAGGACTGGGAATGCTGGTCAGTATGAAGTCCTGGGGTCAGTAGTACAAAAGAAAAAAATGTCTGCTATAGCGAACAAAGTAAGTTTTCACTGCTAAACCCATAGTCAAATCAGACATAACCTTCTGACATCATTTTTTCTTTTAAAAAACTATGTTAACGCTCATGCCTATAACAAGAAGCTCACTTCTGAATTATGATCCTTAGAAAGGGAAAGGGGAGGTGATACTGAAACTTGCCATAAATTTGTTGCTAAATGTATGAAGGTCAACTTCTCTTCCTGCTTCTTTTGAAAACTGTTCTCACATGACTTCAATTTTAGACTTACTATATTCAGAAACATTAGCTGGGAAGAAAAAGAAAAGAAAAGCCTACCAAGTGAAAACTGTCATCATTCCACAGCCCACTCTACAGTGAATTTGAATCCAGAACACCAAAGCATAAGGCAAAACTCTTCATCTCTATGGCATGATTTGCTTTGCACACGCACACAGACACACACACACACACACACACACACACACACACACACACACAAACACGCACACACACAAAATACAGATAAAACAAGGAAAAGTAAAACAAGCAAACAAACTCTATGGTGCCTTCCATGGGAGATTTCTCTGGTACCAATATTTCAGTAGACCTTTAGGGAAAGTAGCATAGTAAGATTAAGAATGGGGAGGGGGGGCAAGCTTCTTTTGTAGAAGAGGAAGAAGCCAGTGGTACAAGGGGGCTGAGGAAGAAGTTCAGAATTTCTAGATCTGGCTGGTGGAATGTCATTACTTTATTTCAAGAAACACATTTGGAACTTGAGGACTCAGAAAGTGGATCCTTAAAAGTCTACGTGACTCCCCCAGGGAAGACTTTCCTTGTCCTCTGGGATACATATTCACAGTTTATGGACTGCAAATCCCATGAGAAAGAAAGTTGTTGAGATCAGTGGAATTGACAAAAAATTTTTTTCAGATTAAGTGACACAGGGGAAGTCCTGACAGGCTACTTTTATGATTAGAAGTGAAACAGCAGATCAGGCACTTGATAGACCCGGCTGTGTCGGCAGCCATGTTAATGGGTGGAAGATTTTAAATTAAAAAATGCGGTTTTAGTCCCTTCAACAATCACGTCCACAGACAAACATATGTTCATATTTTCTTCTGACCTGATGGGCCCTGCCACTCACTCTGCCTATCCAAACAGGCTCATTCTTCACACAACACTGAAATACAACCACATGATTTCCTTGTTTCCATCTTTCCATTCAGCTGGGAACAAGATACTTCCCACTAAATAAAGTTTTTAGGTGGTTTTGTTTATTCTTACTCATCATATTAATTTTCTCTTTGGTAACAGCCTCAGAGCTGGCCAATCTATCTCCACACACAACCTCTACTCTCTCCCCTCATCACAAAGGTTGTGAAAGTTCCCTCCTTTAAAGTTTAACTTCTGGTTGCCTATGAGGTGATGTCAAGGCTGCACAGCCTGGCATGCAAAGCTTCCTCTGCTAACCACTCCCACTTCATCTTTCCTGGACTTCCTACTTCTGTCTCATTCTCCATTAATATACTGAACTATATTGCTTTCTCACTGAAGATTCATGCCTTCGGGACTTTACAAATAATGTTTGTTTCAAATGAATTCTCTTTGCCTTACTTATTCTTCTAGGTAACTCTTAATTACACTTCAGGAAACAATTGAAGTGTTACCTCATACTGAAAGGCTCTGTGAACTCCATAGTAATGACTAGACATTTCCTATACTACCACAAAAGTTTGTTATAGTTCTTACCTACTAAAACATATTGTATGCTCATTTCCCCTTTTAAACTATAGGCTTTTAAAGACAATAATCTTGTTTTTGTATTTTTTGTGCTTACTAGAGCCTGGCACATAGTAGGTCTTTGCATTAGTTTTCTGTCATTGTGATAATCAACTTACAGGGAAGGAAGATTTATATTGGCTCATAGTTTCAGAGTTTTAACTCCATGGTTAATTGGCCTTAATGTTTTTTGATCCTGGAGTGAGACAGCATTATCATGGTGGTCAAGTGTAGCAGAAGAAACTCCTCGCAGGAGGCAAAGGAGAAGGAGAGAAAGAAAAGGGGCCAGGGTCCCAATACCGCCTTCAAGGGTGAGCTCAAGTCACCTTATTTTCTCTCACTAGACTCCATATCTTATAAGTTTTACCACATCCTGATAGTGCCACTGGCTGGGACAAAGCTTCTGTGCACTTGGGGGACATTCAAAATCCAAACAAGAGCTATCTCATTGATTGATTGCTGAATTAATAAAATAGAAGAGCAACACATTCTAATAGACATAAGCTGTATCTTTCAATAGCTAAACCAAAACTATGGACAAAGGAAACAGTGGCTGTGAAGAGCATGCAGAAGTAGGAGACGCGTAGAGGATTAATACCAAGTCCAGCCAACAGCACTGGCAAATAGCTCTGAAAGGAGGCAATGTGAAGGATGAGTGCGGATTTGTTCAATGGATGATGAGTAAAATGTCTTGAAAAGAGCAGAAGAAACATATTTAGCAAAATTACAATCTAAGGAAACAAGGTCAATATCCACATGTAGGAAATATATATATATAATTTTTATTAGTTAATTTTTCACCACTGTGATTCAATACCCAACATTCACAAATTGGGGGAGGAAAATTTTGTTTTAGCTCACAGTTTCAGAAGGTCACAGTCCACTCAGGGGCAGCCGCCATGGCATTGCAAACAAGAAGCCAAGTCAAGTCCCCCAAAGAAAGGCAGGAAACAGTCAACACACACACACACGCACGCGCGCGCAACGTTCCAGGTCCCATTCCAATGATCTGTCTCTTCTCGGTCCAGCCTTAGTATTCACTCCTTTCAGGTATAGAAGATGTGGTAAGCCCACACCACACACTTGAAATTCAGTTCATATGCCTGTAATCCAATCTGTCACACACCTTTTCTCCATCACACACCCGTATGTCATTCCTCCCGATCGACCCTCCACCTCCCAACAGAAAGTGCTTCTATAGAAAATCCATAACACCCAAATACATGAGACTTTCGGAGGAAATTCCAGATCCAGACCACAATCACTGAATAAATATATATGTGTGTGAATATATATACACATCTTTGTAGAGAAATGGGAGAGTGTCTCACGAAGTGAATGTCTTGAACACATCAAAGTAGAATGAAATTTTGTTCATGTGGCTTCTGAAGTATATAAAATATATAAATTGGCCATTGACTAATGAGGTGTGGTCAAACAAAACAATGAATATTTAAATCAAAAAATTATTACAGTACACCTTACAACAATTAATAGCTCTCATTTTGCACACTTAGCATTCCTACCACTTTCTGAAGCACATTTTTCCCATTATACAAACATATGTGATACACAATGTCTACATTGATCCTGAGTATTTTGAGCACATGTGTTTCATGCCAACATTACTATCCCTTCCCCCCTTTGATCCTCCCGCACCCTTCCCATTCCCCCTAACGCTCACTATCACACCCATCTGGTTCTGTAGACTATCTGTATTCTGGGTTTCTTATACTGGAGAAACCATGTAAGATTTAGCCGTCTGCATCTCACTCACTTCACCAAGCATGATGGTCCTCTTCTGTGTGTCTTTAGTTGCTCTGTCATGGCTGACTTGATATCTTAAATCAATTCAAAATATTTACCTTTCACAGTCAGTTTGACTTAGGGGAGAGCCAGAAGTCACACTGTGTCAGACTCAGGAAATAAGGTGGATAAGGACAGGCTGTAATGCTTTTGTGAACCTGCCTGTGTCTGGGTCACATTCATGATCACTATATTTTTTTTTATCATACTTTGTAAAATCATTCACAAAGAGCCTTCTAGAACTGCTTCAGTAAAGAGCTAGAGCCATGGGATAAGTACGTTACAAGTGGGGCTGGGGTGGGTATTTTGAGGGGGATTAATGGCAATGTGTCTTTTATTGTAACAACTTTTTCCCCCCTATATTATGCTCAGATCTCCCTCCTATAGGAAGCTTTTCCAGCCACCTACCCAAAATCACGTCAAGTTCCTTCCTTTGGGTTCTCTGTGAATTGCTCCAGCACAGCAATGCCTATGTGGCACTCATGTCATTTATTTTTGTACCATCCCCCCCCTTTCCTAGTCTTCAATCTCCTTGAGAGTCACATTCACTTTATATTCCTAGCACCCATCCCTGTGTCAAATAATAGAAGCACTAAAATTATAGTATCTGTTTTAAAATAATATAATGATGACTGCCATTTGTGTCAGATGAATGGTACCCAAATTTGGAGAAGCCAGGAACTACTTAATGGAAGTTCAAACGTTATGAAATCAAAGAAATAGTCATTGTTACTATTCTCATGACCATGGGGTCATTCAAAAAATAATTTGAACTCAGATTCTGTTTTAAAAAACTCATGTGAGCACCTTTCCCCTCCATATCTAGTGTCCTCGTTGTGGAAAATAGTCATGTATTCACATTCTGTCTCCATTTCTTTACATGACACTGAAAAGATACATAGCTGAAAACTGCAATTATATACAGTTGTGTGTATAACTTACAATCCATCTTTTAATCATAAATTAAGCACTACAGGCATGTTGTTGATCAACTATATTCTACCAAAAAAAGTTGAAGTGTGGAACATAATTTGGGCTCAGCCTCCTTTATCAGCAGGACAACACTTTTCCTTGCTACAAATACAGTTGGTGTCTTAGAATTATCTGGCCTTTGCCAGACTACATTAGGTTTACGGCATCAGTAACTAAACAAAATATGTCTTCTATTAAAGGGATTTGACTGATGACAGAAGGAAAAGGCATTGTGAGCTTTTCCCTTACATATGAAAAGCACATACAGTAAATGTTGATTCTTACTCTGTATGTTAGTAGGTTCATCCAATTAGATAAACAAAACATCCACTATACTGCATGTGTATTAGTAATCATGAGACATTAGTCTAATAAATGAGATTTTTGTACTAGTTACATGTGTTGTTGCATAAATAACTACCCCAAAACTTAGTGAGTAAACAATAACCTATTAGTGCATGCTTTCTGCGGGCCATTAATTACAAACGTGGTTCACCTGAGGGTCTCACAGAAAGTCGTGGTCAGGCTGTCAGCCAGCGTTACTGTCCTCTAAAGGCCTGACTAGGGCAGGAGGATCTGCTTCCAATATCACTCACCAGGCAGTCCTCCACCACACTGTTAATACAATAGACTCTGGATTTCAAAGGACAGAGAGGATAAAAGGAAAGAAGAGAAAAGAGCCGACAAAGGAGGAGGAGGAAAGGAAGTATTTCTATAAGAGAAAACCAATTTGCATGACAACAGGTTATCAAATAAAACCATAAAATACAGAAAGAACTGCCTTTAAGTACTTAAAGAAACACTTAATCCTTACCCAAAAGAGGCATCTTCCAAAAACTGAGAGGAGACAAAGACATCCTCCGATTAAGGGACTCCAAGAGAATTTGTCTATAGCAAACTTCTCCTTAAATATTTCTTAAAAATTCTCTAAGCAAAAACTATATAGTGAGAGAAGGAGGCCAGATTCTGAAGATAGAAAGGCAAAAACAAGAGCAAATACATCTGGCCATCTTTTGCTTCATTAGGCTCTTTAACCTTATCTATGGTAAATGCAACACTTACAATACTGTCTGATGTGGTGTTCAATGTATGTAAAGCAAATATTTAAGAAAATTATGTTTGGAAAGAGTCTAAAGACAACAAAACTGAAGGGACCTAAAAATTTACTTGTATATTATTGCTAATGGTGATGAACCATCAATACCAGGGGCCTGAGATAAATTATATGTATATAATGGAAATACCTAGAACTGCTAAGAAAACTATACAAAGTGATATAATCAAACACGTTATAAATAAATCAAAATGAAACTCTAAGAAAATGTGTACATAACCCACAGGAAGGCAAGAAATGATGAGGAAAGAGAAGAATCAAAAAGAAAACAATAAAATGGCAAATTTACACAAAATAAGAGACTAGCTAAGTAGATGTTGAACACACAATCCCACCAGCTACTGCCAGTTTGAAACCCCAAGCAGAAACAGCATTGTTGAAATTAAAAGCATGGGAAGAGCCGTATTATGCAAATAAGGAGGGCTGTATGGACGTGACAGAAAGCAGACTCAGCAGAGAGAAATATATTTCACAACACTACGCTTACATGCTTTAAATGGTAATAATAAAATGCTGCACTCAGAAATACATAACTTCAAAAAGATATCAATAGAAGTCATTTTTCAAGGCATCAGCAATATGGCCTTCAGCTCAGATAATCAAAATACAGTATCACTATACTATAAAATTTATCATTATTTATGAAAGATAATATGTAGGTGCAGATTATGAGTGCATAGATTAAAATTTATAATTTTAGTATAAAATAATTTTCAAAAGCATTAGTGAAAAAAAGGGGAACAGACAGGAGAGAGGTAAATGAAATAAGAGTGGCCAGGTATTGTGGTTTGAGCAAAGGGACATGATCTACCTAAGTTTTATCAGAAACACAGTGCCTGGCTGCTGAGGACAGATCAGAGAAGCTATCAGGAAAGAGGCCAGGAGTGATGGCATATTCTTGTAATCTCGGCATAGGAGACTGAGGTAGGAGGATTGCTGTGAGTCCAAGGCCAGCCTGGGTTACATAATGAGTTCAGGACCAACCTGGACTACACAGCAAGACCTTGGCTCCAAAAAAAGTAGGGAAACCAGCCAGGAAGCTATCGCCAATAGTCCAGTCCAACCAGGACAGTACAAGACGCGCTAAGTGGTCAGACAGTTATCTGTGGTTGTCACACACCAAGAAGGGAAGACCATGAGAAGAGCAGGCTTGGGGGAAAATATTTAGGAGTTCAATTTGGAGCTCTTAAGTTTGAGATGTCTGTCATATCTCCAAAGTAAAGATGAGCAGCAGCTAGATCTTCAAGCCCAGGAAAGAGGTCAAGGCTAGCGCTGGAACACTGGCAATCATTAGAACTGCCTAGATGCCACTAAAATCAGAAGTCTGAATACTCTCCCTTAGTGATTGTATTATTTGCAGATGCTATGACGGGGGAGTTGAGCAGGTAGCAGGGTCTCCAGCTGAGAGTAGGAAAGGGGCGGAAGTATTTAAAGGCAAAATAACTCTCGAGGTATGCGGGAGAGTAAATCATCCAGGAAAACGCAGGCTGTTACTGGTTAGTATAATATTTAAAATAAGCTGTTATAATTTTAAATTGAAACCAATCAGCAGGATTGCACTTTTTTTCCAACAACACTGATCTGTGTCAAGATTTATATAGGGCTGTGCTTCAACCAAGCAAATAAGGGAACAAGAGATTTGAGATACGAGTGACTATAAAACAAGAACTGTTAGAAATACAACAGGTATTAGGATTCTCCATAGGAATAGCACCAATACGGGAGACAAAAATATAGACACAGATGTGAGAAAGAGGATTTGTTGGAAGAGCCGGCACATGTGACATGTGACTACAGAGGCTCAGTCCATGGCAGGCTGTCTACAAGCTGGATACCCCGAGGTCAAGCGCACAGGTCAGTCAGACTCTAACAGCCTCAGAACCAAGAAAGCTGACAGTGGAACCCTCAGTTCAAGACCAAAAGCCTAAAAACACGGCGTCCTGGTGTAGGTTTCAGGGATAGGGTTCTAATCTCCAAGAACAAGAGAACTGTTAAGCTTCAGAAAAGAGAGGAAATTACATTTCCAGCAGAATCTCTTGAGCTCAAGAGTCTGAAATTAATGTGAGGAACATAGAGAAAAAATAAGAAGAGGCCTAGTTCTTCAGAACAAGTCCACTAAAATGATAATGCTTCAAGCATTCCAGATATCTCTAAGGCCATCAGTTACAGTGAAACCTTGTTTTTGAAACCATTCAGCCAGAGTTAAACTCTGTTTGTCAGTTGAGAAAGAAAGAAAGAAAGAAAGAAAGAAAGAAAGAAAGAAAGAAAGAAAGAAGAGAAGAGAAGAGAAGAGAAGAGAAGAGAAGAGAAGAGAAGAGAAGAGAAGAGAAGGATGAGAAACAAAGAAGACTGCACATGGTTTCATGGTATTCCTCCTACATCTTCCACAGCAATGAGACAGAAACCCACCTAGGTGCAGGGCCAGCAGGGCCACAGGAGATTTCTAGCACTGTCATGAATGTAATTGCTCAGGATCTGTGCTGTTCAATTCGCTTCTGATCTCTTGGCCAGGAGAATAACCACACAGAATGCTAAATACAGACCAACTGCAAGTGAAATCTTAAGCCCAAAAGTCTGCAATACTGAGGTTCCAACATGACTCTTACAGCCTGTAACACAGGGACCCCAACTTGGGGGAATAACCTATTTCAGAATTTCAACAGTGGGAACAAAAAATGAGAAAAGTGTGACAGGGGGGAACACTGCCAGCTCACATGTACACTACTTAGCATAAAGCTGGGGCATTGTAAGTAGTAATAATGACAGTTATTTTTACCAGGTGTGACTCACGAGGGCAGTTAGTACAAAGGAGGATTTATGTTTCATTGCCAGCGTTCTGCAGCAACACCATCTCTGAAGGTGGCATTAGGATCCTGGGCAATTCTAATAATGACGGACACATTAAGTCCTCATTTTACTTGGTCTTCAAAAGAGTCCCAAGAAAAAAAGTATTGTTCCATTTAGTGGACAGGAAACTGAAATTCAGGGACATTAAATACTCTGATTCATGATACACAGTTCATCAATGACAAACTGGAATGGAGCCCTGATCAATCTGATCTCAAAATTCATGTTCTTAACCACTATGTCGTATGGCCAAGCCCCAGAAAGGCTCTCTGCAGAAGAGATCGTGGATGAGACAGGATGACACTAAGGGAAAAGAGACATCACAAAAAATCTGAGGCAGCTCTATATTCTTCTTGTATCAGGCATGAATTCAGGAACAAAGGAAGCTTGCTCAGCTAGGAAAAATGGCGCCCAAATCCTCTCAGATAATTTACACGACAGTCCCAAAGTCTCATTTTCCCCATGCTTTCCAGATAATCCTAAAATTAAGAATACATTTCTGGATTCTCCTATTAATATGAGTTCAGAGGTATTTTATACATATATAAAACCATTATATGTATATTATATATACATATATATATATATAACCATTACAAATGCCAGTACTTTTCACAATCCTTGGCATAGAATAGTTCAGTTTTTAAAGGATTATATATACATAACTGTTACAACCTTCCTTCTCTTTCTTCTAAGTGCTATATTTCAGGGCACCTCTCACCTCCCTGAGATAGGCAGGACATTTTTTTCTTCCCCTAAGGCCATTTACTTCCAGTTCCAGTTCCTGAGAAAGCTCTGGCCTGCCTTACTTGAGTCTACTGCGACATTTATCTTTGTCTCTCTCTGTTGTGTAACTCTATCAACATCATTTGTTCCCAGAAACAACACAAAAAGTTTTTATATTTAAGAAACAACTCAATGAAACTTTTGGTAGAAAATGAAGTCCTCAAAAAATGGCACATATCATTAACACATCAGATGGAATGACAGATCACAGTTATCCTGAAAGTGACAGTAGAAATATTGAGAAACTAGTCTTTCTACACGAACGGCATTTCAATTCTACTTGAGTTGGGGGGGATGGTGGACAGATTTCCAGTACATATGTTTCAGTTACCAGACACATTTTTTAAATACGTTGAAATACTGATGTGAATTACAAAAAAAAAAAAATGAAGGTAAGGGCATAACTCCCTGTAGAATCACTGAGAAGTTCTAATAGATCAGCCACAGTGGCTGCATAAAGAAAAAAAAAAAAACAGTCCACATTATCTGTTGACAAAAATACCTTGAAGATTGCAAGAGAAATTCTTACCATCAGTAGCTGCCTTACTTATCCAAAAAAAAAAAAAATGTATTTATTCCAAAAGTCTTTTCTCCTGGCCACTGACTCTTCCTATGGCTAAGTGAGGTCAAAATCACCACCTGTATTTTATTAAAAAAAAAAAAAAGTAACAGTGACAAGAGTACTCCCCCATTTCAAAATCACAGGGACATCTGTGATAGGCAATGTCGTGGTCCACTTTTCTTATCAAACTCTTCCCTTGATCTGGGAAATCTTTGGACACGCTTATTTTCCTTCCATTTTCTCTGTGTAAATATTAATGTTAAATATATATTTTAAATATTAATGCCTTTGTTACTGGATCTTCATCTTAGTCCACAGCTTCAATTTTGTTTTTATGTTGTTAAAAAAAAACAAAGTTTAAATCTATGACCCCTGCCTCTGCCCTGAGCTCCATCCAGTTTTACTTCGCAAGTGTCTCTACACAGCTTTCCCTGAAGAGCTAATAGGCAGCTCATGTATGATAGATCCCACACTGACCTCACCATCTCTTTCCCATTACTTGGCCCCCTGCATTTTCTAACAGTGATACAGAGACATCAACCAATCTATGTCCGGTTCACAATCACTGTAAGTTCTTTCTCCTCCTTATTCACATCCCAACAAATCAGCCATAAAGCTGCATAAATTCTATGTCTTAAATATTTCTCAAGTCCACTCCTTCCTCTTAATTTTCCCTGCTCTACAGGTTTAGACTTCACTGCATCTGATTTCTAGTCCCCTTAGTCCCATTCAGCGGGATACCAGTAGTGTGTCTTTATAACACACAAATCCTTGATAAGCTAACTCAAAGTTATTTTAGAACTCATTACATCAGGATGAATTACAAAATATTTGCCACGGTCTCTGAGACATGCTTGTAAACTGTTCTCTGCCAAACTCTCTAGCCTCTCCAGGTATCAAATTTCTTTCACTTCTCAGAAAATACCTTGCTGGTCCTCGTGGCACTAGATTCCCCCTCCCAGGATGTCTTTCACTGCATATTAAACATCCACCCAGGCTTCTAAATTTACACTGCTCCTGTCCTCCACATAAGTTTCTCTGGGTCCCCTCACAGTGACGTAGCCAGCACACACCACACTCTCCTGTCTGTAGTCTTTCCTCTGATCTCTCAATTGCCAAGTAAGAATTATATACTATCAAAGCCATGTTTCAGAAACGAAGAGAAAATAAAGACATCTCCAGACAAATAAGATCTAGTGGTTGCAATCCGCCAATGAAGTAGAATTCTAAGAATGTATTTTATTTCAGAGGATTAAAAAATGTTCTTTGAAAGCTGGGTCTCGCATTCAGAAGGCTGAGGCGGTAGGATTTACTCATGTTTGAGGCAGCCTGGACTGCAAAGGGCGTTCAGGACCAGCCTGGACTGCAGAGCAAAAACCTGCCTCACAAAACAAAGTAAAATTTAAAAAAACAAAAATGTTCTCTGAAAGAAGTCTGAGTTTCTGGGGGGTGGAGAGCAAGGGAAGTGGTAAACATATAGTAAACCTAAACAAATATTTTATGTATAGGAAAACCATAATGATAATAAAGATTTAAAAATAAATACCACAGTAAATGTATGGTAACAATACCATATTTTCAACAAAAAGTGACATTAAATACTCCTGACAGCACCTGCCTTAGCTATTTTCTCACTACTGCGACCAAATACCCAACATCCGCAATTTACGGGAGGAAAGATTTACTTAACTCACATATTCAGAAGGTCTCTCACACACACAGTCCAATCACAGGGCAGCCACAATGGGGAAGGCACATGGCAGAGGGCAGACAGCTGCTCACCCTGTTGCAGACAGAAGCCAAGTCAAGCAGGAGCAAAGGGCTGGGGGGAGACTCAAGTAAGGCAGGCCAGAGCTTTCCCAGGAAGAAACTGTAACAGTGTTTCTCCTTCCTTCCTTTAATTACTTCAAGCTCCCTCACATTCTGGCCCACAAGTCAACAACACACACCTGAAAGCCCTGCCCTGGGGAGCCCCCAATCTCAACGAGTTAACACAACCTTTCCAGGTCAAACCCCAACCATCTGCCCCTTCCCACCAGGCCCTACCTGCCAGTAACACACCATATTTAGATACATGAGGCTTTTGGGGGACACTCAAGATCCAAGCCACAATACCATCATTGCTCAGGAAAGGTGGACTTTGATAAACACCTTGTAAATTTCAAAAATGATCCTTAAGAATAATAGATACAAGAAGGGGAAATGGAAGAAAATAAAAAGAAATCAATGAAAGACAAAAGAAGGGTACGAAAAAGCAGACTAAATACAAAGCAAAAGCAAGAGGGAAGGACGAAAGCCAATACCTATAAATAGAAAATTCAGAAGTTAAAAGTTAATTCAAAAAGAAAATTCAAAATTTAAAACTTGTAAATAGCTCAGAAGTTAAATCATAGTGGAATTTTAAAAATGCTTAAACAATAATTTAAAAAAGTTACAGGTCAGGACTTCTTCAATCAAGATGGAGTAACTAGAACCAAATTTAATCCTCCTACTATAATGATGTATAGAAAGAGCTCTGGAAATATCACAAGGGTCTCGTCAAAGCCATTACTACATACCATTTACATGCAAAGTGGAAATGGGCCCAGAATTATAGGAGAACTCTAAAATTAAAATTCCCAGTTCATATAGGTGGAGAAATACTTAAGTTACATTTTAAAATAACCTCAAAATCAAGATGATCCACAAATATTTTAACTGTTACTCATAATTTTTTTCCAACACTCTTTTTACAAAGACAAACAAACCCAGGTACTCAGCAGTGTAACAATCACATGTCCAAAATCTAGTAATAATAATAAAAATGACTTTTTAAAGTTCATAGGCAGGCAAGTAACTGGCAAATGAACCCTCTTTCAAGAGGGAAAGGAACTAAGACAAGAAACAATAGTGATGAGGAAATTAAAAACAATATATTCATGGGAATAAATGAAAAGTGAACACAAGAGTAGAAACGGAAAAATTTTAAAAAGAAACACATGGAACTTCTAGAACACTGAAATATCGTAATTGAAAAATTCACTAAAGATCATTATCAGCAAATTAGAATATGTCAGTAAGCTTGAAAATGAAACCATCAAAACTAAATTAGTTTTTCTAATGAAAAAATAAAATCTCAGTGACCTGTAGGACAATGTCAAGCAATCTCACAAGTGTGTAATTGGAATTCCTGAAGATTTGAAACTGAAAAATATTTGAAGAGATAATTCAATACTTTCCAACCTCAATGAACACAGACATCCACAACCCCAAGAACATATATTTTTCTCTATGAATGAACAAACTTCCCCTAAAGACAATAACTAGTCTGAGTGGCTTTATTTCACCAAATATTTAAAATATATATCAGTTTTACACAAAAATAGAAGAGAACTTTCCCAACCACTTTCATGAAACAAGCATTACCCTGATACCAAAACCAGAAAGGCATTGCAAGACACTCACACACACACACACACACACAAACACTCACACACATCAATAAAAAATGCCATTATAACTAACAAGTGATTTTATCGATATCAAGGACACAAGAGAAAATATGCAAAAATCTATTGTATTTCCAAATGAATCATCTAAACTAAAATTAAGGAAAGCAACTTAGAATACTTTGGTATAATATGAATTACTTAGGGGTATATTTAATACAATAAATATAAGACCTACACATCAAAAACTATATGACACTGCTGTAAGAAATTTTTAAACATCTAAGTAAATAAATACATCATGTTCATGGGTTAGAATTCTCAATATATCAGGTCTCCTCAACTTACCCATAGACTCAAGCCACTCCAACCAGAATTCAGCCAATTTTAGTAAAAATTAACAAACTGATTCTAAAATTTATGTAAAAATATAAATAACTAGAATAACCACATTTGAAAAAGATAAACCAATTTCTAATGACTTACACTATGTGATTTTAAGACAATTTTAAATTACAAAAGATAAGGCTGTGATATCGGCATAACGCATCTGCTATAGAGATTAATGGAACAGAAGAGACAATAGAGAGATAGCTGCATTAAATTATTGGCATATACACGGTCAGTTCATTTTCAACACAGACACTAGAATAATTCACTGAGGAAAGGAAACTCAACAAATTTTGGGCAACATGTGGATGCCCATTTGGAAAAAAAATTAACTTTCATTCTTTATATCACATCAGGGAACTGCAACATAAAACCACAGTTAGCTACCACCACACACTACTAAAATATCTAAAACTTAAAAGGCTAAAAATAGCAAGTATTGGTGAGCCAAGAAAAGCCTTTTATGTTGCTAGTAGGAACTGAAAATGATACTACCATTTAAAAAATATATATCTGGGCCATTTCTTGTAAAGTTATACATCTACTATATATCCAGATAATTCCACATCTAAGTAACTTACCTAGAGAAATGAAAATAAATCTCCACACATAAACTTGTGTATGTATGCTTATAGCAGTTTGCTCACACAAAGCAAAACCTTAAAACAACCTCTATTTATAATAAAATAAATGCATAAACATATTGTGATCTACCATCCCATGAAATACGGATGTTTAATGAAAAATAATTACTGTTAAAATACAACAGGGATGTTTCTCAAAAACCTTACGCAGACATCATGAAACAGGAAAAGGATATATGCATTTGTTTCATTTATTCAAATTCTACAACTCCCCTATAGTAGTAGCAGATTAACGGGGATAGGGAGTGGTCACATTAAAAATGAGAGGGTATATTTTGGGAGGTATGGAAGTTGTCTATATTTTGATTGCAATGATTGCTAAGTACATATATATATATATATATATATATATATATATATATATATATATTCATGCACACTCATCTAACTGTACTCTTAGGGAGACAGTATTTCAATGTACATACATAAACTAAATCTCAAAAAGTTGCTTGAAGTAATAAGATACAATTTGTGACGTACAACAAAACACACTTTGAAGACATCTATAGCTTTCAATGCTTACATTATAAGGGAGTATTGAAAATTACTGAGCTGGATTTTTAAGTAAAGAGGTTAGAAAAATCAACAACTTGGAATAAAAGAAATCTAAAGAAGAGAAAAATAAATGTAAGAGCAGAACTCATTGAAATAGAAAAGAAGGAAACAAAATAGGAAATCAGGAAGCCTGAGTTTGCTCTTCGGAAATAACAGAAATAGAGAAAACTTGTACCAGCTGCCACTCAACAAAATAACCAACAGCAACAGGTGGCTATTTAAATTTACATTTAGTTCAGTTACTGAGACAAGAGGATTGCCCTGAGGCCAGTGCCAGCCTGGGCTCCATAGTGAGTTCTGGACCAGCCTGGGATACAGAGTGTGGCTCCGTCTCAAAAAATTAAAATTACATGCAATTAGTGTTCTTCATTCACGCTGGTTACCTTTCAACCATTCAGTAACCACAAGTGACCACAATCACTACTTCTTCACTGGACAGAACTGGGTGTGTCCACTATCACAGAGCCCTTCTGGGTACATGTCAGATAAAACAAGCCACAAATGGTAGATAGCCCCTGTGAGGTCCCTATCTCATAAGAGAAAAAGACAAATCACTCAAGGAATAGCAATGTGACATAAAATTAAATTGCACCTCAATGACACAGGTAAGTAAATGTGCTAAGGAATCTTAGGAGGAACACCCAGCTCAAATTTGCGTCACCCCACAAGGCTTTATAGATGAAGGGATTTTCAAGATCAATATGTTAGACAAAAGCTAGAAAGAGAACACACTTGGCTAGAAACAGGAACCTCACGGAGACAAAAAATGAAAGTGGCAAGCATACCTATCCATCTTTATCCTGGATGCCTAACCACTTAAATTTCTAGTCTACACAACAAATATCAAGTCCTACTCTGCAGAATGCCTTCTCTTCTACCTACTGGACTTAGAGATAAAAGAAAGCATTGTGAGGATTATGCATGTCGTCAAGATTACAACAGACCCCCCCACACAAACACACAATGTGCAAGGGTTTCATATGTAAATTGGCTTTAAAGCCTCTTCAGCCACACGCTAGTGATCATTTCCTGTAAGTTTTATTAAGGTATGGTGGTTTTGTTTGACTGGCAGAAGAGAGACCCGAAAGGAGCTTAGAGAGAGAGAAGAGAAGAGAGAGAAAAAAATAAAGGCTTGGAAAGGATGTTGACAGCCATGACGCGTGGCTAAACTCCCACTTCCTCACTGAGCTGGTGGACATGAGCAGCCAGGAAAAAGACCTGTTTCCTTTTGCTGGTTCCTCCTGAGCACCTTTAGGTGGAGCCACGGTGCTCCCTCCACAGAGAAGACTATACCTAACTTGTCTCAGGAACAAGAAGGATTATACGGATGGGCTGAACTAACAGGCAAAATCACATGTATGAACCCACAGCCATCTTACACTGCCTCTCCATGTGCCATAAAGTCTGGGTAGATGGCACCCAGGGAAGCACGTATTGCTACTTCCTTTTCCTCTGAGGACACTAACAGGTTTCTCACACTTTCCAAAGTTTAATTAGTGAACAAGCGTGCACTGACAATTCTACATTCTAGACCCTCGAAATACACTGATGAGCAAGAGAAGTGTTGCCCTTGTGATGTTTTATAGAAAAGAAAGATATTTTTTTAAAAAACCAGGGTGTGTATATGATACCACTAGAGAACACATGTAAGAGTCCCAGCCAACCTCTGGACATCAAGAAAGGCTTTCGTAAGAAAAAGGCTTCTGTTACATTCACACACCCTCCACTGATAAATCTTTTAAGAAATCTGGCAGGGTAAAGCACTTTCCTGGCAAGCACAGGCCTTCAGTTTGAAACCCCAACACCACATAAAGTTGGGTGCGGTGGTGCATGCCTATAATCCCAATACTCGGGAGGCTGAGGTAAGAGGATTGCCAAGTCCAAGGTTAACTTGAGTTACATAGTGAGTTCAGGACCAGCCTGGACTACAGAGTGAGAACTTGTCCCAAAAAAGAAAAAAAGAAATCTGGCAGGGTGAGAGGGTGCAGGGCTGTGGACGAAGGGAGAGTTACCTGGATACACAGGAAAAAAAGGTTTATGGTAGGAAAATCTTCAATGGACCAAGTAAAGTCAGGTTGAACGTCAAACAATCCATAAATCTTGATATAACAGAAAAACACAAATGACTTTTTTGCCCTGCTACTTTGTTGAAATTTTCCTGGCCGGTCACCAACTCTCAGAAGTGGAAATCAAGCCATACACACATGTGGATCCCAGGAATTAGGCATTAAAATTGAAGCCAGAGTTCCTCCGCATCTGGCCCACGCAGATCGAGGGATGGGGGCGGATGAGAGGGCAGAGAGGAGACTAGGAATGATTAAGATATTCATTATGTATCAATTCCCCAAAATGAATGTAAGTACTGTGTGCCACAAACATATACTAAAAATAAATGCATACACACAAAAATAAAAGAACGCTGCAGAAGAGAATATGAAATATACAACATAGTCGTAATTGGCTTCTTTATAAAAGAAGTAGGTGGATGAATGGTAGGATGGATAGATAAGTTGTTGGAAGAATAGAAGGAGATGAGAAAAACAGAAAACCTCAGAAGTAAAAAAACACCACAATGTGGCTTGCCAGTTGGCAGATGTCCCCAGCTAGAAGGAAATTATCCATCTGTACTTCCCAGGAGTTCACAACATAATACTTTTTCCGGTTTTTAAATCAAAGCCAAGGCTGTGTCATTAGCATCCACAACGCCACGCACTGGAAGCCAACATTCTTGAATGCTGCAGGTGGTCTGAGGAATTCCACACTAAATCTTTGCTGACCCGAAACACGATCAGTCACTTTCAGGACAGGGACTGAGAATTGTCACGAGGAAAGATTAAAAATGAGACCAAAGCAACCACAACCATAACAAACAGAGAGAGAGAGAGACCGAGAGAGAGGGAGATTTAGAAACGAACACCCACCTGCTTTTCAGACGGAAAAAGTTGAGTCAAAGTAGTGTTAAGGAGGTTAACAGATCCTACATTGTAACTGAAACACACACAGTGGTTTTCCTTTCCTCCCAGTAATGTGATTGCTTTGTGCCTGATAACTGGTAACAACAGGTTCTATGAGGAGGAATGACTTAATGTATACAATTCAGATGTGTGATTGGCTGTCCCTTGTGTTTTGTTCTATTTTGTTTTGAATTTGTTTCACTTGAGCCAAGCCGAGTTGCAATAGTGGAACAGGACCAGGTTGTCTTTGACACCTGTGTGAAATGCCATCTTAACTTCTCTCCTCTTCCCTTGGCAATTTCCTGCCCCACTGTCCTTGTCTGTTCCACTCACACTGCACTTCACCTGGCATTCAACTCCTGAGGACTTCTCATGCACCTGAGGCTCTTTAACCAGTCAGGACGCCCCACAGCCACAACCTCCGCAGGGGTTCCCCAAGTAGTTTACAAAAGGTTAGACAAGCATGCTCAGGTTCTGATAAGGACCTAGGTTTCTTAAGTCTTGGTTTCCTTAAACAGATCATACTGAATAAATAAAAAAGATTATGTAGACTTTAATTCATTCAGAAACCTAGTAGCTATATAGCAACTAGTACCTAAAACGTGTTTCTAAACTAAGAGCTATGCATAATTTCTTAGATTGTGTATATATGTATGTGTGTGTGTGTATATATATATATATATATACACACACACACACAGACACACACACACACACACACATATATGTATGAAATCAAAAATTACAGCCACCTGAACAGCTGGACTATGATATCATTTACATAAGAATACTTTTTGAATATTTTACTGGATACTGTGGTATGTCACCCAGATTGCTACCTTCAGAACTGGAACATGTTCCTTTTCCTCTTAGATTTGGAGAACATTGGCAGCAGGAAACAATCCTCAACCGAGGGCCTATGAGAAGCTGCCTTGGCTGAAACCATGCCTAACTCCCTGGGCCAACCCGCATCCTAAGACAAGAGGTTCTAGCATAAAGGCACAGTCCCAACTGCAATATGGGAGTGTAGTGAAGGGGGTCTGGAGTATTGAGGCCATCTACATGCGTGTAGGGGTGCCTGATTCGGATTTGAACTCTTCTCTCTGCCTATTCCTACTGCCTTCATTCTCTGTAGGTGTTATCTCTGAGAACACTCCTGTGCACAATCCCTGCCTCGTGCTGGTACCTCTGGTGAATCCTGTCTAGCATAAATACAAACAGTGAGACAAGCTCTGTGAGTTGCCTTTCAAGAACTTGCATCAGACAGGGCAGCTTAGAGCAAAAGGGTGACAGCAGTGTGGGTGGTAGGTCTACAACACAGGAATATATCCTGATAAAGAGCTAGAACTGGGGAGTGTTGCAGTTTGGATCTGGAGTTTCCCCCAAAAGCCTCATGTACCTATGAATACTGTATACTGTCAGAAGGCAGGACCTGGCTGGAAGGGGCAGGTGCTTAGGGCTAGACCTGGAGGGGCAGGGATGTGTGCTGCTTCTACCCTCCTCCCAGACTTGGCTTTGTCCTGCCACACTGTGAGGATCTCTGTCTCCGTAGCACCAACTCCTGCTTCAGTTCTAGGTGCGGCGCCACCACGAGAACCCATCATTTTCCAACCACCCATCCATGAACAGACTGAGACCTACTGAAACTGTGAGCTAAAATAAAACTTTCTTCCCACATTTGTGGATGTGGGTCTTGAGTCACGGCGATGAAAAAGTAACTAAGACAGAGAGTATAAATTCAAGTGATAGAAAACAGCACAGTTCATTATTCTGTAATTCTCAACTATGGATGTCTTTGATCTTGGCTCATTACACTAATTTAATGGCCAAGAAGAGTGTAGTCATCTTAAGAGAGTAACATTCTACAAATATGGGCACCGATGCCAAAGCACTAGCCCAATGAGATCACGACTTCATGTTCACAATCCCAAGGAGCGGAGAAATTTTTCTGCATGTTTCCCTGAAATATATTTCCCTGAAATATATTTCTGCCTCTTTACCAAATTACACTGTATAATCCACAGAATATAACTCATCTGTGCTTTTTGTATTAACTGATTTAGGAGTTCATAATTAGGACTTTTTTGGGATGATGCCTAACAGTGATATACCTCAGAAATAACCAAAATTTGTCATCTGCTTCTTAGGCTGCAGTGTTAGCTCCAGCAGAACCCAGTGTCCCACAATGTGAGACTGCGTGGGGATTCTAGAAATAAGAAGCTTGGGAAGTATTGTAGTGTAAGGGGCTGCAGGATCAGGCTGCTTAACTACAAGGTTTACGTGTGCTTTAAATGCACCCTCATGTAGACACACAGCCACAACTAAAATGCTTTTAGGCTGGCTTATCCCAATCTCTGAAAGACATGTTTTGCGGATTTTTTAGGAGTTTAAAAAGTGTCCCCTGGGCTATATTATTTGTTTTCATGACTGCTCATTATAATCCCTCATGTCCTCCAAGATAGATAGAGATTTGTAGATTGTAGTTGGGTAGGTAGGTAGGTAAGTAGATAGATAGTAGGTAGAGAAAAGAAAAGAAAAGCTGAATTTGGGCTTCAACCCCGTTGGGGAATACCAAGCCACCTTAGAATCCTTTATCTCCAGCCCAACCATATCTGAGGAAGTTTTTCTGTGAAAGAGGAGAGGCAGAAACCGCCACTCATTCAGAGAAGACGTTAAGGATCGTATCTGTCACTAGTGCTGAGATTGCACTTTATCAGCCCTTGGTAGAATCTCACGGGTCCTTGGGGCCCTTTGTTGTCTCAAAGGGACTTTCGGTGAGGGATTTCCCCAAACTCTGTCGAGTTTCCATCTCTATAATTGTGGAGGGCCACTTGTCTCACTGTCCAAATAGGAAATAAATTTTGTTGGTCATTAATTGTATGCTGCTATAGGCATTCATGTAAACACAAACAATGGAATTTTTTCCTACCCTTTACTTTTAAGTAGAGTGTTTTCCCTCTAATCCTCAGTTATAAAATCAGCAGTTTCCAATGTTATAGAATAAGTGATCAAGTGGCTAAAATGTCTATGAACAAACTCCAAGACATTTTCACTATGAATGTGTCATATTTGAGGACAGACAGCATGGGGAGGGGAGGACAGAGCTGACTCTGAATCCCAGGTTTACCACTTACTGTCAGCACAAACTCAAGTTTCTTGGGCCTCTGAGTTTCAGGTTCTTTTTAAGTAAAATGGGGATTATTGTGTCCTGGTGATGGTGGTTCTCATAAGGGGTATACACCGTTTGAGAACACATGATTCGTGAGCTTACCAAATAATGATCATTCTTATTTTATTTTTATTGGCTCCCAAAGGTCATTATGAGTATCTATTCATGCAAAGAAAGAAAAAAGATTAATTTATTAATATTAAGTCTCTTTATAAGATAATATTGAACCAGCTGAATTTAAGATTGCTTTTACCCCAGACTTTCTGTGATTCAGTTTATAACTAACACATGAACTGAGTAGATAAAGAAACTACCCTTTTTAGATGGAACTTTAAAAATATTTTTTCTTTGTAGCAGGACAATACCTTTCCCAGTATCTTGACAAATTTTATCTTCTAATGCTGAGATTCAAGGGAATAAAAGAACATTAAAATGTTCAATAGCAAGTCCCATTCCTTTTACCACAAATGCCTTTTATATCTCTTATCTCCAGAACTGGGATAATAATTAAATTATCTGGGTTATTGTGAAGAGTCAACTTCTCAAATCATTAAGTGTAGTGCCTGGTACATAATAAAAACATCCTTAAGAGCAGCATTAGTATTCATTTTTTATAGCAAAAAAAAAAAAAATTTGAAACATTCTTGCTCCCACAGTTTCTGATCTCTCAATGTTCCATCTGAGCTTTTCTTGTGTCCTGGCACTAATCCAGTACCTGGAAATGGGAACGCAGGGGAGAGGACAAAAGTCCCTGCTTACATGAGCATCTAAGTTTGTCTCTGGTCACTTAGCTAAATCACACGTGCTCACTCAACACCACCACACCATCACTCTTCCATGTCACTATTATTTCCTTAATTCAAAAATGCTGATCCCTTACCACGACCTAAACTGTCTTGTTCTTTGACTCACTTCTCCTCGGTCTGCCACCCACTTAAGCAATCTCACCCCCACAAAATGTGCCCTCCCTGTGGGCCAGGGTTACAGCCGCACATTTCTTCCTGTGTTATTTGCCTACTGTCTGGTTTGTGGAGACTCAGCGTTCATGTAGTTCAATCCACACACAATAGGAAAATTCCATGCAAAAAATAATAATTGCAGCAATTGATTGGCTTTTCATTGTTGGTTACATTACTATATGGAATTTATTTTTTAAAAAAGCCTTTTAAACTGAAATCAAATTAACTTACAGAAGAGAACTACACATTTTTAATGACCCGTAATATCCTAGAAGTCTGGATTTTAGGGCTGTGAGCCTAGCACAAATCACAGCATCTCAAAGCATGTCCTCATCTATAAGCTGGGAAGGATGATGTCCTCTATGACAAACCTATACCAGGACTGTCTCACAGCAAAATGCAAGTGACAGCTAATGTTAGTAAAGGTCTCGAGCCATTAAAACATGTTTTAACACACATTGGCCAGTAAGTCTGTAAAAGCAACCCTCTGGTATACATGGATGGTATGAGATCTTCTGAAACTGAGTTCTTCCCTTAAATTGTAGATATTGGGCATTTTGTCACAGTGATGAGATAAGTAACAAAGACACACACTATTCTTTTTTTTACCATGCTGCTTCCAAGAAAAGTGCAAGGACAAATTTTTTGAAAAGAGATAAACATGCTATGAAAAGAAAATTGAAAATTGTGTACACAGAATTAAACACAGAAATTATCGGTTCTTTTTTCCCAGCTTTACCTAAATACTGGAGGAAAATTATGTGGAATAATATAAAGAATAACTATGAGGAAGAATTTAATAACAGACACTGTCTTAATTACTTTTTTGTTGCAGGGACATACTCGACACCCACAACATAGAGGAGGGAAGGTTGATTTTAGCTCTCAGCTTCAGAAGATTTCAAGTCCATTCATGGCAGCTGGCAATGGCAGGAAAAGTCTGTCAGAAAACAGCAGCTCGTAGCACCCCAAGGGGAAGGATAGGCCACGGACAAGATGGGGCAAGAATTATCCTTCCTCGTCCACATTCTCAGCGACCCATCAAACCCTCACCCCTCACAAGCAGGCCCTGTCTCTTAACAGGACAGGAAAAAATGAATTAACTCCCATGACTGAATCACCTTCCACACACGAGGCTTTTGGGGGACATCCCAGATCCAAAGAATAACACTCACTGCTGTATCCACTGACAGAATTACAAAGATTAACTTTGGAAAATGGTTTCAAGATACGAGTAGATCCTGACATCACGCCTTCCACCACTCCAGGAGGATGTGAATGAATATGAAGACAGCGTTGGACATTAATCTAAGGTTCCTGGCTTATCCCATCCTTGATTTTCATAAAAGGGGATTATCATTTTAAATTAAAAAGGATATATTATATACATTTTAATACCAGAAGAACTTATCCCACAAATTCCTTTCATAAACCTTTTGCCCCAGACATAAGTATCATGAACAATTTGATATAAAGCTTTCTGCACTCTTCTGTGTATGTCTAAGTAAACTTTTACCAGAAAGGATCATTCTCCATACACTGTTCTATAATCATTTTTCCACCTCATGTGATAGAAAACATTTCAGATTAATAATATATATGAACTTCTTTCTTTTCAATAGGTTCATAGTAGATGTATCATAATTATCATCTTTTTCTTGAAGAATTTAATAGGGTAACATTTTACAAAGAAAGAAAGATTGCTATACTAATTGCTCACTCTCCAGTCCACCTTCAACTACCTACAGGGTTTTTGTAGGCATGAGAACAGCAATTTCTTTCCCAGAAGCTTTAATCACTTAGTCCATTAGCTCTATTTATATAAGAAACAATGACATGAAATAAGTATTCATTTTTCAAACAAAAAGTTTCCAAGTAAAGGTTATGGCATTTTCTGCTTCTATGGAACTCATAAAAAAATAAAAAACTTCTATTGCATAAGATTCAAAATAAATATCCCATGGCCACAGAAGTAACCCTAATTTCATTCCTGAGCAGTACTAAACCAGGCATCTTTGATGTGTATTTCTATAACAAAATACTTGAGACTGAGTACTTTTAGGAAGAAAAGATTCTGGGTGACCAGAAAGTTCAAACAGCACGGCACCTGGTCAGGACCCCCTGACTATGTCACAACATGGCAGAGAGACAGGATGGGAAATGACTATGTGCAAGAGGCTAAATGTGTGTGATGGCTCCCCATTACCACAACATGCTTTCCAGAACCGATCCATTCTGAAAGAAGCCTTAGTCTATTCATGAGGTAAAGCCCCTGTGACCCAACTACCTTCTTATAGGCCCCATCTCTTAAAGGTTCCACTACCTCATCACTACCAGGTCAAAGAGCTTGAATTTTATCCTGAAGGCATGGATGTGGTTTTTTTCACTGATAGCATGATCTAATAAATGATACAGGAAAATTTCACTGGCGGAAAAGGATGATATAGAAAGGGAAAATTCAGACACAAAGACACAAATGTGTATTAGGGAAAAGTTCTTGAGATGTTCAGGCAAAATGCCTGTGATCCGTGGTGTAGCCACTACTGACTAAATCTTAAATATAAAGTCTAGTTCTTGCTTTTCAAATGTTCCTTGCCCCAGTAAATTGCCTATGAAGCAAGCCTTCACTTGTGTTAATTAAGGTAGATCAACTACATGACTGTTGATGAAAGAATCAGTTCCTCACCACATAAGCATTTTTCCTCACAGGGCTGCTTGAATATTCCATGACATGGATTCCAGTTTCCTTGACGGGTCCAAGAGATTGAGCAAGAAAGAAGCCATCCTCAAGACCACAGAGAGGTCACCCATGGTCACGTCTACCATAGTTTTTCATTAGAAGCAATTCATTTGGTTCACCATACACTCAGGAAGATAGGAGTTAAGTGACATACCTTGAAAGGACAGAGAGGGTCAGATACTTTTTGGACTTGTTTTCAAAATCACCACAGAGGTCTAGTTTCAAACTGAGATCAAAGCGCTTGAGATCCAGAGGATGAGGAACCATCAGAAACTACCAGAGTTCACAAAGGCAAAAGTGAGTTTTTCTGACATTCTCAGTCGAGGTAACAAGGCAAGGATCTTCTTATTTTATTTAAGTATCTGGGAAGCCCAGCTGCCTCGGTCAGTAGAACATGAGACTTAAATATCTGAGAGGCAGAGAGTCCAAATACTTTACCAACTTCCAAATATTATTTAACATGCTAAGGAAAGCATAACATAGACAACTTTTTGAGATTGGGTCTCACTCTGAGGTCCAGGGTGGTCCTGAACTCACTATGTAGCCCAGGCTAGGCTTGAACTCATAGCAATCCACCTGTCTTAGCCTCCCAAACGCTGGGATTCCAGGCATGCACCACCACACCCATCTTATGTGATACTGGAGAATTGAACCTATTAGCCTTTTGCTTGCTAGGCAAGCACTTTCAACTGATAAGCTATACTCTCAGCCCAACATATACAATTTTCTAGGACAGTCAAATTTCTAAAAATTCTTTTCTATTAGTCCTCATGAATTCTGAGAACATTCTAAGTATTTTGGTATTTCCTAATTTTTGATTCCAACCAAGAAAATATGGTACCTAAAAATAGCATTTGGGCAGCACGCTCAGCCTTTTCAAGCAGAATTAGACTTGTGTGAGTTGGAGAGGCTGAGATCTCAAATGTTCCCTGATGTAGCTGGTTCTCCTCTCCTGTTCAAGGTTTTGTGAAAGGCAGTTTGGCTCACGCGGACAAGTTTGAAGTTGACTTGGAAACTACACTGTTAACCAGTTTACTGAACCAGCTGGATACTGTAGGGTACAAACAGGAACTCAGTCTACATTTTTATCACCACTGTGTTCCTTTAAGACTTCTCTCTCAGTGAATTTACTCTCCCCTGGATGGAGGCAGATCTCATCTTCACCACCACTCTCAGAAGGAGTTATGTTTCCTTATCCTACAACTAATATACTTTTCCATTTTGACCCTCCCCTTCTTAAACCTGTGTCAATGGCATCCAATAATTACATTTAAAAAGGATTTTATTTCTTCTTAGTAATGTATAAAAGAAACACAACATCTTGTCAAAAGTAACCCTTAGGCTTAATGAAATTTAGTAATCGCTTTTGCCAAGTATTAGAAAATCTAGTCAAGTGCAGTAATGAAAATTCTATTCTCATCAAATTAAAAGCTTCCTTCTTTAACCTCTGGCCCTGCTTCAGGCTTGAAATGAGAGATCAGGTGACGGAATTCAGGGCTGGTCCTTGTTTCACCTTCTTTTCTGTTCTCCGGTCAGTGCGCTGGGATTCCCCACGGACTGGTGCCAGGTAACATGAGAAAAGGTGTTCTTCCGCAGCGCAGTTGTACTCTGGTCTAGATATACGCTGTGTAGGATGTTCCAAATGTCAGTCTCTCTTTCCTGGAGTGGTTTTGTGGGTTTTGCAGAGATGACCTCCACAATGGGGACCTTTTGGCTACAGTTCCTTTGACGTAGGTTGAGGCTCCTCCAGATGGCCACTTACAACTTCCCCTTTTGCCACTGGTTTCTTGTGGCCTACTGTTGCATCGGGCTCAGTCCTCTCATCGGAGTACCTTTAAAAACAACTCAATATGGTTCCTTCCTGTGAGGCTCTTGTGGACTCATGGGAAATTCAAGCATCCTTTGTCATGCCACGTGCTAGAAGCTACGGATTCCAGAGGCCATATTCCCTCAGTTTGCTCTGTCAACAGAGTTTTGAGTGACTAATGCTTATGTTTAGACAGATACCGGGCCCTATATCACTCCAACTTTAGGGCACATGTGAGGAACTCTCCAAATGATTATTTTAAAATATCCTCCCGGAGTCTGGGAACTTCACTTATGACTTACTTCTTGGAATAGTATCAGGAAACTTCACTTCTGTTTTAGATGTGCTGCTTTAAAGTTTTATTTATTAAGTCTGTTCATTCCTAACCTTTTCCCTCAAAATACTAAGAAATAGCTTATAATAAAAGATACAATACGTGGAATTTAGTAACTAGTTATGCTAAGTCATTTATAGACTGTTGACATATTGAGAAGGACAAAGCATCACCCTGTGTCCCTGTCAGGAATGCATGACCGAAACCTAATCGTGAACAAAGAGCAATCCACCCCAGATTCAGGCAAAACTGCCGCACAGTCTGCCAGGGTGATATGAGTGACCAAGGAAGAGTAAGGAACAGGCTCAAATTTAGGGTGAAAACAGAAGTGTAACAACTAAATGCAGCGAATGGACTTCAGCAGATCCTAAATCCGGGGGGGGGGGGGGGGGGATTATTAACAATAGAGAATACTGGAAAATTACCTTTATATTAGATAATAATGGTAAATTCCTGTTGAATTTTCTAAACTTGATCATCACACTGCAGTCATACATAAAAACACCATTTGTTCTCAGAAAATATAAAATAGGCACAAACTCATATGATACATAAAACTTTTTCCAAGTGGTTGCTCTTTGGTCATTTCTCTTAGGTTTTGTACACTTATAGAAGTTTATAAGTTTTCATTTCCTTTTTTTTCCAGGCTGGTTCTAAACTATGTAGCCCAGGCTAGCCTTGAACTCATTAGCATCCTCCTGGCTCAGCCTCCTGAGTGCTAACACATGCACCACCATGCCCTTCTTAGGTGGTGCTGGGGAATGGAACTCAGGTAATTAGCATTTGCCAGGCAAGTGCTTTAACCACTGATGTATTCCTTCAGCAGCAACTCTCCCCCCCCACCTTTTTTTTGTAATGTCCTTGAGGATTTTGCTATTACGGCTACGCTAACCTCATCAAATGAGATTGTTCTCCTTTCTCTATTATCTCAAAGAATTTATATAAATCTGTTATTTATTAGAGCACACAATACCTAATTATGAGGTGTTTTTGGAAAACTGGTACATTTAACATAGCTTGATCTTTTTCTACTCTTTCTTTCCTCTCTTTGATACCCTCCCCATCTCTGCTTCCCAGCTTCCTGTCATCTATTATGTATTATTTCTTTGGTCTCTCACATAGGAGGGAACAGGTAACATTTAACTTTCTCAGCCTAGTTTAATTACCCTAACGTGGTGTGGTCTAGTTCCATCCATTTTCCTGAAAAATGACATGATTTCATTCTCAATGGCTAAAAATATTCCATTGTGTCTATATGCCATATTTTCTTTATCCGTTCATCTGCTGACAGGTATCTAGGCCATTGCCAGAGTTCATCCACTGTGAAATATGCCGCTCAAACATGGATATATGCAGGAGTGCCACAGCCTGGCCAAGTAGTATTTCTATGTTTAGTCTTTAAGGAATCTCCCTACAATTCAACTACAGTGATTGTACAAATTTACATTCCCCCCAATAACAAAGGAGGCGTTCCTTCTCCCTCCGCCCTCTGGCCATTCATTATTCCTTATTTTTTGTATTCTTGATAACAGCCAAAATGAGATCTCATTGGACTTTGGATTTGCATCACTCTGATGACTAAAGATGCTGAGTATTTTTTCATATCTTCATGGGCTATTTGTACTTCTTTTGAAAAGTGTCTATTCAGTTCGTGTGCCTCGTTTTTGATTTTACTGGTTACTGGTTTTTGAAGGTGGGTTATTTTTCAGGAATCCACAAATGAGATTACATCAACTTAGAGACTTTCTGCATAGCAAAGGAAATAATTAACAGAGAGAAGAAACAACCCACTGAGTGGGACAGAGCTCTGGACTAGCGACTCTTCTGAGAGAGGATTATTTCATTTTTAGACATTTAGTAGAATTTAACGGTGAAGAAATTTATCACTGAAATGTTCTGAGTGGAAATATTTTCAATGATAGATTCAATTTCTTAGTCTAGAATTGCTCTAAATTATTCAAATTTTCCATTTCTTTTTTAATAAAACATATTTTATTTTACTAATACTTTATCCTTTTCAAATGTTTCTAATTTATTGATTACAAAATTATTCATCATATCCTTATGTGAACTTTTTAATGTCATAGCTTTGTACAGATGTCACCTTTTCTTTTCTCATGTTGAGAATCTTGTCTACTGCTTTTTGTCCTTACCAATCTCACCAAAATTTTTAATTATAAAAATGTCTTTTCACAAAAAAATCCATTATCTCTTCTGCTGTTCATTTTCATTTTATTAGTTTTGTTTCCATATTATTTTCTTCTACTTCCCTCAGGTTTGATTTTTCTGTTGTTTGTCTAAGTTCTTGAGGTAGATACAAGGTCTCTTTGGAGACTGTTTTTTTTTCTAATGTATGCATGTAAGCCAAAAATATTTCACCCATGGGTGGCAGCATCCCACATGTTTTTAAATGTAGTATTTTATCATTTTAAAATATTTGTTGACTCTGGAACATTCAGGTGATTTCTTAGTTTATGAACATTTGGAGACTTAAGTAACTAAAATTTGTGACTGACTTTTTTGCTTCAATTTCTTTATAGAACATTTTAGTATTTCGATGTATTTTCTTATTTATTGCACAAAATAGTCAATGTCAGCTTCTTTTTCTTTGTCCTCTCTTTCTCTCTTTCCCTTCCTCCCTCCTTCCTTCCATTTCTCGCTCCCTAGCTCTTTCACCCATCTGCTCACCTCTTCATCCTTTGGATAGATGATTTTTCACTATCTGCTTTTTGTTCCTTATGTATCCATCAGGGTACAGTCCGAAACCACAGCGAGTAATTTGAACATACAAAGTTTGATATAAAAATCTTAACTACAGTATGATATTGCAATAATGAGATTGGTTTATAAAGGATTATAAGAACACCCCCCCAAAAAATTTTTTTTTGCGGAATTAGAGAGTCAGATACAGGATACAATGCAGTGTTGATAAAGGGTACAGCCACTAGGCGGGGGGTCTTGTGAGTGACCACACAGAGGCATCTACCTCAAGGATCTCCCTCCCACATCCAGCGGAGTAGATTCAGACCTCAGCAGAGCCATCAGGGCTCCTGAAGTGGCAGCCACGTCCACTGAGGTCCCACTGGTGGGTGGGAAGCCACCCTCCGCAGTGCAGGCAAAACTTCCAACAGCAAGGTTCACAGTGCTGGCACTCACCGGGGCCATCAGCAGGAGGGGTGTGGGGTAGGGGGGAATGACACCCTGCGTGGGGCCCACTAGGAAGGAGAAGGCCCTTCAGCGCCCTCTGCTGATAAAGGTCGACATTGTGCCTATTAGGAAGGGATGACAGTGGACGGGAGCGCAGAAGCAGGAAATCCGCAATGGACACACCCTCAGGTATCAACTCACTCTTCTTTACTGACTAGAAATCACAGCAGAAATCCTGAATTACCAACGTCTGATACGACCTGCAACTTTTACTTCATCTAACAGAGCAAAACCCACCAAGTTCCTTAATTCCTATGAAATAGTTTACCCTGTTCTGATTCATACAATATTGTTACGTATTTTAATTCTTTGTAAGTACACATTTGTAGACATCCATGATGATTTTCTTAGGATGATTCCTAAAGGCGAAAGTACTGTGTTGGAGTATATTTTTAAAACAATAAAGGGTTTCAATATATAGTAGTATACTTGTCTCTAGAAACATACAAATTTGCATACCCTCTAGAAGCTGGGGAGCTTCTCCTTATCACCTTGCTATAAGTTGTTATTTTTTGTTAATTTCTCATTGGGTTGGCAAACATTACATATTAATGTTTTCATTTTTATTTCAACAATTGTTGAGCCACATGCATTTGTCTTTGACCAACAAAGAGTAATGCTCTAGCTGCGACCCAAGGAAAGGCGGCGAAGATGCCATGGGTGTACGAGTCCGGGCCACGCCCACGGGACAGGGGAGGCGGCCACAGCACCAGAGGGGAGACCCTGCTGCCTGCAGAGCTGAGCCTCGGGCTCCCCACAGGATCAAACAGCCCCTCCCTGTGTTACATCTGTGGCAAGGACAGACATGACTGTCGCCAGTCCTTACAAAAGCCAAGGGCTCTGAGCAGGGGTCTCCTAAGCGCCACTGCTACGCCACCCCCCACCACACCACACCCCAGCACCTCCCGCAGCGCCCCCTACTGGTTCTTCCATGGCTTCACATCAAGCTACACAGAACGGAGGAGGCCAGGCCACCGGAAGCACCACACTGCAGAGCCTCCAATACAGAACTTTTTTTTCCAAAAAAGGAATAGCACCCCAAATTGGGCCTAAAAATAAAACCTGAGGACACCGGTAAAGTACACCTATTTAATGACTGATTAAAAGAAGAGTAACTCTGGTCAGAGGTCAGAAGACTAAAATAATGGTAGGAAGGCTTCCAGGAAAGCCCAGTCTCCTCAGTTTGCAGATGGGTAAGGAGAATTTTCTAGGAACAGACTAGCAGTCTGTTACCCTGTGACCAAAAAAAGGCTACATTTTTTTCCATATTTCAAGATTAAATGAGGCTGATTTTTAAAGTGGCAGACTAACCGATCTGGTGGTAGAAATTTCAAGGCCGTCCAACATTCAAGCTGTCAGTGGGTTTTGCTGGCTGCTTTTAGCCAGACTTACAGTTGAAAAATGAAAGCAAAATGAAGACAGATTGATAAAGCACAAGATTTGGCCCCCAAAACATAAAAACTTGGAGCCAAAGGAGGTTCATGACTGAACAAGGTTAGTCCCACTAAAAAGAAATGAAGTACTTTGAATGAAGTCAGCAAGAAAGATGCCGTGAGCGCATCTCAGGAACTAGCCAGATCCCACCCATCACAGGTTCAAGCACATAAAATTCTAAACACTTCATTTGAGAAGAAAGCTCCTGCCTTCTCCATTCAAGAATGGCTACCCAGGGAATTGGTCATTTTATCATACTCAGCCATCAAGGCACTCAAGGCCACTGTAGCAATGATCCAAAAGGGTCTGGCTTCTACTCAAGCTTCCAGGAGACCTTGGTTGCTGTCTGCGTGCTCTTGAGTTGTCATGCATTCTGAATAACAGAACTATGGAGTCACTGTATGGAGAACTCTACTCAGACTCCAAAGGACGGCCAAGGAGGTGAGGGAATGCGCCCTGGCAGAAGTGGGCATGCAATGATGGGAAGGAAGCTGAGATGCCACGAATATCTGAGTAAGCTAGATATGCCAGGAACATAGAACATCTGTCAACAAAAACCACAGGCTGTGAATGCAGCCAGCCCAAGAGAGAGGTCATGGGGCCTGCAAGCAGCAAAACCAGAACCACCCAAGCCCTCCAAAACCCATAGGTCATCACCATGTGCTCCAAATGATGGACATGCAGCTACAGGAATTAACATTTCCCCTGCTTTATTTTTGTCTGGATTTGATCCTGTTTTCTGTCTTCATTTCCTCTCTTTCTGAAATGATAACTACCCTGTACCATGGCGTGTAATTATGAGAATGGATTTTTAACTTTTTTAGAGGTTCACAGATATGATTTAATCCTGAGTCTCAGATAAAGCTTTGGACTTGGACTTTTGAGCAATTCTGGGAATTGAGACATGAGAGAGACATACATTTTCATTTTTATGAACAATAGTTGTACCATGTTCGGCATAATTATGCATCTCTATTGTCTTTATTTAGAAATTAAGAATGGTTTGAAGACATGAGATTAGGTGTCAAGTTGACAAGGAGGAGACTTGTGCCAGTTATTCTTGTCGTCTTGATCAGATTAAGGAGACTCCTGGAGGGGTGACTGGATAATAGGGTGCTCTTCCCAATCCTCTGTTTTGTTGTTATAATGGGTTGAGCAGATTTCCTCTACTTGTCATTCTGCCTGGGAGCCAGACAACCATTGACTGAACTCTCTGAGACTGCAAGCCAAATTAGCCTTGTCTTCTTTAAATTGTGTATATTATGTACTTTGTCCCAGTAATGAAAAAACTGTCCAATGCAATGTTTAATTGTTTAATTTAGCTATATATATTTTATCATATCGCATATATTATTGGTGCTTCACAGCCCATTAACTCATTATTTTACTATATTTTTCCCAAAAAAGCATAAGATTCACCTTACGTATAAGAAAGTCTCTCAGTACGTTTGATCTTCTCTAGATTTTCCCTCCCTCTCCCTCCCTCTCCCTCTGCCTCCTCCTCTCCTTTTTGCTTTGTTTGTAAGACAGAGTCTCACTGTGTTGTCCAGGCTGGCCTCCAAGTCACAGCAATCCTCCTGCCTCAGCCTCCTAAGTGCTGGGATTACAAGCAAGTGCCATGAAACCCAGCTTAGATTTTTCTTGTCTTTTAAAGAAACTTATTTTGAATAATTTACCCAAAACTCCAGCATATGTTATAGACTATCAGTCAATTTTTATTCATCATGGAAAGAATCATTTCTTCACACATTACACACATTTTTTTAGAGACGGTACTGGCAAAAAAGTTTAAAATAAGAAACTTGGTTACTGATTAAACACAGGTTTAAAAAAATGGTACTTCATCTACCAGTAATTGACATGTCTAATATCTGCCTCAGAAGCCCGGGCCTGGAGGAAGAATCTGAGATGTCAGTGGTGATGATTTTGCCATTAGTTCTTATTGCTGAGAACAGCAAACCCTTTGTGAAGAGTCACCTCAGCCTGTGTGCTCCTGCTGTTTCGAAGTAATCAAATGCTGTCAGTGGTATTTTACTGGGGTTGCAAATTGTTACAGAAACGCTTTAGCTGAAAGCAAGCATGATTACAAAAGAAAAACAAAATAAAAATAAAGAGTAAAAAAAGGAAACCTCTTCAAAGACCTGAAATTACTCACCGGTGATGTTAAAAGAAAATAATCATGCTTTCAGCTTTCAGAAGTTAGTATTTTCTGTTTTAAGTTGATAACTGGATATGTTGCTTTATACTGGGTTTAAAGAGTGGAGCTTTCATGTTGATTGTAAGTTAGTCTTAAAACAATTTTTCACTAACCACTGCTTTGATAATGTGATTGGCAACAAAATGGCAATGATTTCAATGTGTTATAAGACTTCATTTTTTTTGAATATTGGAAAAGCTAATTCAGACCCTACTCTAAAAGAAAAAAACAAAAGGGATTAAAAAGGGCTCTGTGTAGAGAAACAATCCTCAGCAATTTAACATAATGGAGCTGATTTGTCATGATCTTTAATTCTTCAAAATCTGGTATTATTATACAAAGTCATTGCTTTTGGTAAATTACCTGACCCAGTTATTAGTGAACAAATATGGATTTAAAATTTTAAAAACTAAACAATTTATGTTGACACAGAAATGGTCTTGCTGCTTCTTTAGGGGTATAAGTTCCCCAAACATTGATGTGAAGGGATAGAAAATCTAAACTTAGGCTGGAGGAATGGCACAGAGGTTAAAATGCAAGGCCCTGAGTTCAAAACCCCAGCACCACATAAAGCCAGGCACAGGGGCACAGGCCTATTATCCCAGCACTTGCGAGGCTGAGGCAGGAGCATTGCCATGAGTCCAAGGCCAGCCTGGGCTACATAGTGTGTTCAGGACCAGCCTGGGCTACACAGTGAGACTCTCCTAAAAAAGAAAAGAGAAAGAAAACCTAAACTTAGTTATCTCATAGGATATGTATTTTCTATGATGATGGGGCAGATATTGTCACAGCTTTGTTTTAATTCATAGTTTTTCCAGTGTTTCACGTATTTTTTAGCCTCTACTATTATGATTCCTAATTCCTCTTATATTTTAAATGCAAATTAATTTTAGATGAATATTAGTATCAAGTAGTGCAGATATATGTATGCATTTGTTTGATTCGCGTTTTTGTGGCCTTACCAGTTTTGAATTGGAATAGCACCATTTTAAAGATACTGAAAATTAACTATATAGCTGTGCTTTTTAAGTTTTCAAAAGTGTCTTTAAAATGCATTTTTTAAACTTAGTTTTAAAAGACTAAAACAAGAGCTGGAGGACCAGCACAGCCAACAGAGTTTTTGCCTAGCAAGTGTAGGGCCCTGAGTTCAATCCCTCAACACTACATACTAGCTGGGCAGGGTGGCACATACTTGAGATCCTCAGGAGACTGGGGGAGGAGAATTGCCATGGGAGTTCAAGGATTCCAGGGCTCCATAGTGAGTTCAGGACCAGCCCGGACTACAAAGCAAGACCCTACCTCAAAAAAAAAGAAAAGAAAAGAAAAGAAAAGAAGAGAAGGAAAGAAAGAAAGAAAGAGAAAAAAGAAAGAAGGAAAGAAAGAAACAAAGAAAGAGAAAAGAAAAGAAAAAAGAGACTGAAACATTCCTCCAAAAGAGGCATCTAAATATGTTCCTAATATTGTACCAATGAAAAAGAGGCTCTTAAAAATAACAATCCTCAAATACAAACCCCATCTCTCTTCAAGGGCATTAAAATAAGAGTTCCTCAGCAACAGACTCATGGGAAGACAAGGCAACAGGACACATGCAGGAACGCCTGAGACCCCAGGCGCTAATGTCATGGGCCCTGAAACAGTGGAATTCATAGGAAAGGAAATAAAAAACCCAGTAGACCAGTTGATTTATGCAGTCAGTTTAAACCAGACATTATTTAAAGATATGAAAGTGGCAGTCAGCAGTCTTAAAAAGAATTTACTAAACAAATAATGGTCCTAATGAATACTAAACTTAATGACTATACGAGAGGCACAAAGAAAAAGCTGGGTGAGGTAAATAAGGAATTGCAAAATATGAAGGAACATTTTGATAGAGAAGTGGAAAATCTTTAAAGAAATCTAGCTGAAGCATTTACGCATATCAATAAAATAGGGGAAACATAAATCTAGCTAAAATTCAGAATATGAAAAATGCATCTGAAAGCAGGGGAAGTCAGCTTGAACACTGAGAACTGCCAATAAAGACAGAGTTGACAAAGTTAGTGTCACAGGCACGACACCAAAATTAGAATTGAGGAAAATAGCATGATACAATAGCTGATGGATGACTCAAAGAGAATCAACCTCAGAATGCAGGGCGCGGAAGAAAGAATAGAAGACAGCACAAAAGTTATGAATAATCTGTTCACTGAAATCATTCAAGAAAATATCCCCAACCCAGGAAGATAAATAAATATTTAGGTACAAGAAGCTTGTGGAGCACCAAATAACCCTGACCAGAAAAGAACCTCAGCACAATGTATCTGTAGCTTCTTTTACCCTCAGAAATTCAACACAAAGAGTATTAAAAGCAGAAACAGTAGCATCGACCATCCAAATTACTGCACATTTTTTAATGTAAAGATGTGAGAGCCTGGAACAAAATCTCCAAGCTTTAAAAGGAAGCAAGTGTCTTAGTTACTTATTTGTGGCTAGGACAGAACACCCAATATCCACAGCTTAAAGGAGAAAAGATCTATTTTACCTCACATTTTCAGAAGATCTCACACAATCCATTCATAGGCAGACAGCAACAGTGGAAGCGCAAGGCAGAGGCTGGGAAGCTGCTCCCAGGCACTGCAAAGAGAACCTCAGTAGGTAAGAAGCCTGAGCGGGGAAACTCTGGCAAAGGCTAGAGCTTTCTCAGAAAGAAACTGTAACAATATTCATTCTTCCTTCCTTTCATTACTTCAAGATGCCCGTTGGGCTCCCAACACCCAGCCATGGGTGCCCCTCCCTTACTTCCTGGCTCAAAAGTCAACAACAAGCACCTGAAAGCTCTGCACTGGGTGCCTCCCCAGTCTCAACAAATGGAGAAAAATCTCTCCGGATGAAGCCCCTAAAATCCACCCTTCCAACCAGGCCTGACCTCCCAACAGCACATGGTTCCCTAATTATCCCACAACATCCAAATATATAAGGCTTTGGGGGGATGGAAATTATTAGGAATCAGAGCAGAGATCAATGGAATTGAAACTAAAAAAAAAAAGATTAAGGAATCAAAAGTTGATTCATCAAAAGGGTAAATAAGATTGATAAAAACTCTAGCCAAACTCACCAAAAGGTGGAAAGAAAAAATCCACACCAATGCAATTAAAAATTAAAACAACAGACCCTACTGAAATCCAGAGGATTGTAAGAAACTGTTTTGAAAACCTATATTGCAATAAATTCAAGAACTCAGAAAAAATGGATAAATTTCTAGACATGTATGGTATACCAAAATTGAAATAAGAAGATATAAAAGAAAACCCAGAATAGAGCAGTTAACCAGGGATGAAATTGAGGCAGTAATAAAGGTTGTACCGACAAAGAAAAGCCCAGGACCTGATGGAGTCACTGCAAAATTCCATCAGAACATTAGGTACAATTTAGATGCAAAATCCATAATAAGATACTTGCAAATAGAATGTAACAAATAATCTAAAGAACTATATACCATGACCAAGTTGGTTTCATCCTGAGGATGCAACGCTGGTTCAACATACTTAAATCGATTAATGTAATATACCACATTCACAAAAATAAGAACACAAATCATATGATCACCTTAATAGATGCAGAAAAAAATCCTTGATAAAATACAACATCCCTTTCTAATCCAAACTCTGATAAAAGTTAAGTATCAAAGGATCTTACCTCAAGCTGAAAAAAAGCAATTTATGACAATCCTACAGAAAAGACAAGAAAAGAACTTCCGCACAACTTATATGTTTCTTACCCTCAGAAATTCAACACAAAAGAGACAATATTAAAATCAGTAAGAGAAAAATAGACATTTTTCTACCAAGAAAATCCCATCCAAATTACTGCAAAATTTTCAATGCAAACATTAAAGGTGTGAGAGCATGGAAGAAAATCTCAAACTGTAAAAGGAAGCAAGTATCTTATCTGTACTTTCTTAAAGGCTCTCACACCTTTAAAGTTTGCATTGAAAAATCTGCCTAAATGGGGAAAACAAAGCATTTGCCCTCAAGTCAGAACAACATAAAGGTGTCCACTCTCACCATTTCTATTCAACATAGTGCTCAAAACCTTAGCCAGAGCAATCAGGCAAGGGAACAGAATAAAGAGAATACACACAGGAAAAGAAGAAGCTAAACTGTCCTTATTTGGGAATGACATGGTCCTTTATATAGAAGACCCCAAGGACTCCACTAGAAGAGTCTTAAAACTAATAAACTAATTCAGCCAAGTTTCAGGATGCAAAATCAATACACAAAATAAATAGCATACCTCTACAGAAAATTAAAGCACACAGAAAGAGATCAGAAAAACAGTCTCATTCACAGTAGCCTCAAAGAAAACCAGATACCTAGGAATCAACCTAGCTAAGCAAGTGAAGGACCTCTATGTCAGAAAATATCGTACACTGAAAAAAAAAAAAATTAAAGAGTAGCAGAAAATGGAAAGACATCTCCCATTCCTGGATAGACAGAAACACCGTTGTGAAAATGGCCCCACTATCAAAACTGATGTACAGATGCAATCCCAATCAAGATACCAAAGGCATTTTTCACAGAACTAAAAAACTAATGATGCAAAAATTTATATGGAACAAGAGACCCAGAATAGCTTTAACAATCCTAAGCAACAACAACAACGGAGGCATCACAATACCAGCTGTCAAATTATATTACAAAGCCACAGTTATAAAACTACATGACATTGGCACAAAAACAGACAGGTGGATCACTGGAACAGAATGAAGGATGCACAGACATCCCTGAGTATTTTCAGCCATCTGATCTTCAACAAAGAGATTAAAAACTTACGCTGGAGTAAAGATGGCCTCTTCAACACATGATGCTGGGAAAACTGGCTAGCCACATGCAAAAGAATGAAACTAGACCCATATTTCCACCACGTACCAAATCAAATCAAAATGATCCAAAGACCTAGACATTAAAGTGCAAATACTGAATTTATTTGAAGAAAAAAAATAGGCAAAATCCTTGAAGACATAGGCACAGACAAGGACTTTCTCACAAAAACACTCAAAGCACATGAGAGAACACCAACAATCAACAAGTAGGATTATATGAAATTAAAAAAAAAAAAACACTTCCGCACAGAAAAGGAAACAATCAACAGAGTGAAGAGGGAACCAACAGACTAGGAAAAAAAAACTGTCAGCTACTCCTGATGTGTATAGCAGCACAATTTATAATAGCCAAATTTTAGAAGAAGCCAATATGTCCACCAACAGATAAATGAAGAAGATGTGGTGTATTTACACAAGGTATACTGCTCTGACATAAAGAAAGACTACTTCAAGTCATTTATAGGAAAATGGAAGCACTTTGAGGCCACTGGACTTAGCGAAATGAATCAGACACAGAAGGTTAAATATAAAATGGTTTCTCTGATAAAACCAAACCATAGAAAAGTAAAGAGATGGAACAAAGTTAGAATATAGACTTTGTGGAGAATGACAGGGGATGTGGGGGTGAGGGCTCATGGGGTGGAAAAAACAAAGTAAATATTTTTTAAATGGTGACCACTATTGGTATTAATAATTCGTATAGATATTAACAATTTTCTATGATTTTCACATCACCCAATATTAAAAATAAATGTTACTAATTTATTATTATAGATTATCATTAATACCTATTAGTCATTAATATTAACACTAACAGTATGGCTTCACATAATTTTCATTTAGTATTCACAATATAAATTTGATATTATCGCAGTATTTTAAAGGCTGCATGATTTACAGAAAACCCAACATCAAGAAAAGATCAAGGTGTTTTCAAACACGTGGAAGAGTAGGTGAGGCCAACTGTCCAAGCCTTGCCCTGTGCTTTAGCCCACTTCCTCCCAGCAAACCTGGATCTCTTGGAACACAGTTGGGCACAAAATAGGCCCCAATTTAATATTAACAATCATTCACAACCATTCCCCTTTGACCCACCTACACTTCAATACAATATGGTTTCAAAATTACAAATTTTAGAGCCAATTATCTGACCATAATTGAATAAGGAAAAGAAGAAATGTACCTTAACAGGAAAACGATGTTTTAATCTAATTAAATGCTCCAGATTAAGTATTTTCTTACTGCTACGTAGTAGACTTCAGATGCTTATCTTTAGCTACCTGTGTGACATAATGCTCTTCCTTTCTTCTTTATAAAGCACACAAAAAATAACTTCATAAAGTTATTTGTAGTCACAGAAATGTTGACCCTTTCAAACTCATTCTAGTACTTCGTTTTCTGAATTTGCCTCAATAACAATTACTGCAAACTTGTCTTTAAGAGGCATACTGCATTTTAGTTTTTGGAAAAACACCACTAGGAAGGAGGGAATGGCATGGTTGTCACAAATGACACAATGACATCTTCAGAGAAACTGAAGAAGTTTCATTAGGGCCTTCCCTGTATCTAAAAGGTACGTTAAGTTTGCACAGGCTCAGAAGCAAAAATGAAACTAGGCACTTCAGAAAGCAAATACAATTGTCTTCCCTTTCAAAAGATCTGTGTGAAAGGTCATCAAACTAAAACTAAGAAGTAAAATCTGAAAAGAGCAGAGTAGTTAACAATGGTAGGTACATTTTTCTTCAACTCAAAACTGACATCTCCAGCAACTGGAGGTCAAGTGGCTATCTCTGTTACTTACTTATCCCTAAGGGTCTTAAGATAAAGAGCATGCATTTGCAGTCAGAAGATAGGAGTTTCTGTTTCTTTTCCCACCATTTGACAAGCTACGTAAAAGAGAAAAGAGCAAAGTCCTTCCAATCAATGTGAGAACACCGGGGAATCTGCTTTCCAAAGAAGAAAACCAAAGGCAGTGGCTCACAAATGCTTGTGCACTCCAGGGGACCATTAGCAAGTATCAGGAGAAATTTTGGGGTATCACAATGAAGTACAACTTAACATCTAGCAGGTGCAGCCCAAGGAAGTTAAAGACATCTTACAACCTTCCAAACACCTCCCTCATACAAAAGAACTATCCACCCAAATGCCAAGAGGTAAAGCTGGGAAGCTTTGTTGCCCTGGACAAACATAAGCTATTCCCATTCTCAACCAATGTCTTGGACCAAGGGAAATCTCTTACCCATTCCAGAATGGCTGTGTCCCAGAGATGTAGGCTTCCTGTCCTCAGAACGAGAGTGCATAAGCAAAGCCATCACCTTTCTGCTCTTGCACAAAGGAGTAAGTCGCTGCTTGTCGTGAGAGGAAGCCTAAGAAACCTTGGTCAGTTTCAAGCTCACCATCACTAGCCTGCTCCACCTACTGTCCTAGGAAATCAACTGGTCAAAATCAGGATTTCAAATTGGGTTGAATGTGTAGTATTTATTGAACACCCTACTATCTGCCATTGAAGAGGATACAGAAAATGTATTTACACATCTTTCATTTAATGCATAAAATCTCTGCTATCATCATCTATGAGTTTAGAATTTAATCGGCAACACAGCACAAAAAAGTAAAGAATTGAGACGATTGTTTTCTTTCAAAATTACGTATGAAATCATTGAGTGGATAAAATGGATATATGAATCAGAAGAAACAAAGTCCTTCAAGGTACACACAGGGTATCAAAAGAAGGTGTAGTTAATTTTATGTGCCTGGACCGAGTATGCTGACAGATGGGCAAACATTATTCTGTGAGTATGCGCAAATGCACATGCTTACATACAAACATGCATTCTCACTAGTGGGTTAGCTTTCCATCATCATGACAAAATATCTGAGGAAAAAAAAGTTGAAAGGAAGAAGGATTTATTTTGGCTTATGGCTTCAAAGGTTTCATTCCATGGTCACTTGGTCAAAACATCATTCTTTCTCTGACATGTGAGGCCTTCGCTATAAGGTCAGCCCGGAAGAAAGTCATCACCACCAGAACCAAACAATGCCGACATCCCAATCTCAATTTTCAGCCACTAGAACTGAAACGTGGCTTAGGCCACTTAGTGTATGAGATTTTGCTAAGGCAGCCTCACATGACTGAGAGAGACTCAAAGTGAACCACAACTTTTCCTTGTGTCTCAAGTTTACTGGCCATTTTTGGATTCAGTCTACACATCAGCTTTCCTGGTTCTCTAGCCTTTGGACTCAGAGTCACACCACGCATATTGTCCAGAGCCTCGAGATTAGCAACTCACACTACAGATACTGGGACTTTTAGCCCCCATAATTATGTAAACTGATGTATTACAATATAAAAATAAGTCTTATTAATTATGTTGTCTAAAGAACCTTGTGTAGAGCAGATTTCAGTGCCAGGAGTGAGGTTCTACAGTCAAAAAAACATGTTAAAGATTAGTGTTCTGAATAGGTTCATGTGTTTCTAGAAATGGCTCTCAAATATAATTAAATACACTGACTCTATAGTGCAATAAAACCGGTAATCTACGTCATGATCTGGCAACAGTGATAAGATACTTCCATTGGATGCTCTTAATCACTTAAAAGAAAAAAAGAATCTATGTAACTCTGTACAATGTCCTTCAAAGTACCTTTCCTAAACTAGTCATTGGCTAGTTTATCTCAAGGTAGAAAAATAAAAATATGAGATCTGGATTTGAATTCCTTTCTTAAACACTGCATACATGACCTAAAAGCTGTCTGTTTCTCCTATTTATAGAGCTGAGCTAGAAGAAAATCATCCACAGAATATTATCTTGGCAACTGGCTCAAGTACAACCAAATGACTAAAGTATAAATTGAATTTCCAAGCCTATCATATACCTACTACTAAAGACAGGACACTGAAGGCTGGAAGAATAGCACAGCCATTGCAGCACTGTCCTAGCAAATGCAAGGCCCTGAGTTTGATTGCCCAGCACCATGTAAGCCAGGGGTGGTGTTACCTGCCTGTCATCCCAGCACTTAGAAGGCTGAGGCAGGAGGATTCCCATGAGTTTGAGACCAGCCTGGGCTACATAGTGAGTTCAGGACCACCCTGGACTGCAAAGCCAAGACTCTGCCTCAAGGAAAAAAAAAAAAAAAAGGACACCGATTGGAAATAGAATCTTTCTAGGGCTACTGGACCACAACTCTGGATTTACACTAACGTTCCACGTGAACTTAAAGGTCATTTTGACCTCCTATGCCTCTTATTCTGAAAATTGTGGAGTTGACTCTTCCACCTCTACTCCTGTGGCCTACTTCATAAATCCTTGCATAATTTTACATCTATTTCCATTGATTCTGTTCCTGTAGAGAACCTTACAAGATCTGAAAAAGAAATCTCAACACTGAACTTTACACTGACTAAATGAATGTAAGACCCAGGGCATTTAGACACCAACTGTCTCTGCTTCTGCAAAAGGGAGGGCATTTGCATAATTCTAAAATTGCAGTCTTTGTCTGACAGGAGGCACAGCTCCCACGAGGAACCGTTGGATAAGTCATAGCTTCAGTGTTAATTATTTCCCTGAGACTAGGAAATGGCTACACAATACCTGCTGTATATCTGCATTTGATAGGTGCTAATTGGCCTAACCTGTGGGGTTCCCCAGGTTTAACAGACCCTGTCATTTGAGAAAAATAAGGATTTCCACAAGCACATAACAGTGTTAGTACTTCTTGCTTATTGCTTTCCCAAAACAGAATACAGGTTGGATTTAATTATTTTTCTTAGTAAAATCACACTAACGGTGCACTATACAAAAAAGTACCCAACAAAAACATTATTTTCAAAACAATTTACTCTTTAACTCTTAAATCCTTGTTTTCTCTCATTAACTACCTATTCCAGCCTCCAGTACCAGTTGCAAGTTTTCATCATCCCTACTCTACTTTTCCGTGGATGATCTAGCCTCCCACACACAAGAAAAATCATTAACAGAAAAGTCAACTTCCTTCTCGTCTACCTCCTAATGTCTGTAATGTGACAATAAACAGTAACCAAAAATCCATGGCTCTTCAAAAGAACTTGGCATCTTGGTCAGAGGGAAAAGCCTATCTGAGAAACTAGAAGTAATCGTTTGGTTGGTAGTGGAGGCTCTCACCATTATCTGGGAGAGTGAGGGGAAATTAGTCATTACCACCAACCAAAAAAAGAATGCTTCCTTCCCCTTAGCAAAGCCAGCACTCAGCAAGAACCAAGGAAGAGGGTACTCCTACAGTACTACCTCCTCTCCTTGTAGTACAACAACCAGGGATCACAAAAGGAGATCAGGCCAAATTAAACTTGAGTATTCATTAAAGTGTTTCACACCCTTGCCTTGGCTATCCGCACTTCCCATTCTTTCATTCAATCACTTCCCAATATGTGTTCAGATTTTCTGTATGGTAGTAGGAACAGCAGGAAGGGCGTTGTCGCAACTATAAATGGGACACTCAGAGAACCACTGCTGATAAGGTCATGTGTGGTAAGTCCTGAAGGAAAGGACTAAGGCCTGCACACAGCACTCATCAGGGAGGGTCATTAAAAGCAAAGGAGAAAGCAACTGCGAAGGTCCCAAGGCAAGAAGCAAAGTGATACACCCAAGGACCGGAAAAAGCTGAAGTGGGAAAGGAAACGGTGATGGTCACACAGCGTGGGGGAGGGCAGCTGTGCGGTGTTGTTTGTCTCCTCTCCATCCTCTTTGCCTTTTCAACTCAACTCATTCCTCAAGACCCAACTCAGATGATACCTTCTGCAAAGCCTCGTCTAAACCTACATCTCTGAACTGTGAACTAGTGGCCCTTCTCTGTGCTCTGGTAGCTCTCTGAGCAATCTTTTCTTAAAACACATCACACTGTATCATGACAATCTGTTCATCAAGTCTTTAGCAAGTGCTCATGAAATGAAGGATGGATGGATGTGTGGATGGATGGAATGAAGTAGAGAGTAAAGGAAAGAGCGAAGGTATCACTAAGGCCAACTGCTATAAGGGTGGTGACAATAGAAATAAAAAGGAATAAACAGATATTAGAGATATTATAAAAGTAAAATGACAGTGTCTGACAACCTTATGAATATTAAAAAGATCTCAATAAAAAGATACTTCATGTAAACCCTACAGTTTCTGGTAACTGGAAGGCATTCAAGAAATAAAAACTCAAAGTAAAACAAATTTTTTTTCCCAGAGTGGCTATGTTTGCTTCATGCACCCATCTGAACAGACACTTATTAAGCCTAAATTTCCCTTCTTGTGATAAATGCAGGTAAGGAAAGGCTGGCTATGCCATGTGCTCTGTCTCCATAGGACTAGGGAATACATGCATGAGAGCACACAAAGCACAGGCACAGCATCGCTGTACTGAAGCAACATCTTGCATCACTATTGTCCAGCCCAAACTACAGCGATCCCAACTTCTAAACAGGAAATATGCCATGAGGAAAAGTGCAAGGGCTTCTGGGTCAAATGGTCTTGGCCTCATGGTCCACATGGGCTGGGGAAGTAAGTAGGTTATAAAGAAAGCAAATAAAATACCCAAAGATGGCTTGTGAGCAATAGGTTTTATTAAACTATCCACCGAAAGATACAGGGTTAATCGAGACTTCCTAGCAGAAAAGGAGTGGGTCCAGGAGGAACGCTGGACAGGAAAGTTGTCAAAAGATACTTGGGACGTCCAAGGGTGGCCAGGCAGGCCTGATAACTGCCAGAAATCCTGGGGACAGTAGGTCAGACAGGAAAGTGCCAGAAGGTCCTGTGGTAGTTGCCCAGGCAGAATATCACCAGAGAACTCAGAGAGTCCAGGGGTAGCCAGCTAGACTATAGCTTTCCACAGTACTCAGCTCTGTGCTCACTTCTGCAGGGAGGGGGTTTAATACATTCAGCTACACCACAGTGACATTATTAGCTTGTTTTGTCCCATCGTAATAAGCATTCCAAGGCCCTAGCATATGGGTAAGAAGGTGGCTTCTACAGATAATACTAGTTTGCCCAGTCCCCAGTGCCCTCAGATAACGCACACCAGGATATTCAGTCTCTTTCTTCTTTTGATATTCCCTTGGCTTCACAAGAAAGGTTCTTAGAAAAGTAAGAGCCATGGTATTAAATGCCCCACTTTTTCTCAAAAAAAGTACATGTAAAATCTAGATTTTCGAGAATACTATTTAAACTCTCTAAACTTTCCCATTTGATTAAAAAAAAAAGAATGTGTACTTTGTTTTGTTGTTTTGCTTTGTTTTTTGAAAGAAAGTCTTGCTTTGTAGTCTAGGCTAGTCCTGAACTCACTATGGGCAATCCTACTGCCTCAGCCTCCTAAGTGCTGGCATTACAGGCACGCACAACCACGCCCAGCTATTATGTGGTGCTAAGCAATCAAACCCTGGCCTAAGCTTCCTAGGCAAACACTCTAATCACCAAGTTACACTCCTGACCCAATAAAATATCCTTTGTAAGGTTAAGGTAATATAACAGGGTAATGCACGGGAAATGCCTAAAATGGTGTTTGAAAGTGCTAGGAACTTTAGTCGCATTATTTGGCTTCCTTCTGTCAGCCCAAGTCTCGGCAAGTGGCATGTTCGTACCCTGGGTCCTAGGCACTGCATCAGCCTCACTCCAGCATGTATTCAGGGTCACTCATCCATTCACTGTCACTTTAATTGTCTAAAGAAAACATTCTTTAATTTAATATCGGAAGACCAAATATTATTAGGACAGGACAAGAAGAATGTACTTCCATCAGCACTGTCAATGTCAAAAAAATAAAACCACGCTAGACAGAAGTTCACGCAGTGAAGGCAAATTCTATCCAGTAACTATTGCAGTAGAAGAAAGATCTGAGTAATAGAATCAGGCTCAAGTCTAAATACAACAAGGATAGATAGAGGGTGACTTATATTCAAAGAGCCAAAGAGCAACACGTGGCTAGAGACACACCCACATGTGTCCTCGTCCTAGTCTGTGTCTTCCCTCTTCTTCCCACCCTCCCTCGTCTTCCCTCTTCTTCACCAGTATTCAATCATGGAAGTCCTGCCCCAATGATCTTAATTATTCTAATTACTTTTCAAAGGCTCCAACTCTACATACCACATTTTGATTAATTTTCAACCTTTTTCCCCAACATTTATTAGTATAAATATATATACAAATATACATACATGTATATGTACACACACATATACATACATATGTGTAAGATATGCAATGGTTACATTGAGTATTTGGGGCACATATTTATCAGGGCAACATTACAATCCCTTCCCCTCTTTATTGTCCCTCTCAATCCTTCCCTTACAATTTGGATCTATAAAATGCCTGCATCTTGAAGTTTCAAATTTTTCCATTACCTCATAATAGGAACTAAATTTCAACACAAGTGGACCTGGGGCATAACATAATGACAGGATGCTTGCTTCGCATGCATGATGCTCTGGGTTTGATCCGCAGTGTCCTACCACTACCACTGCTACTACTACTGAACAATAATTTTTTTAATTCAACATATATTTTGGACAAACTATAATCAAACCACAGCAACAAACCTTGCGTGGGGAATCATGGAGATAGCAAATTTACTGACAGTAAGTATATCTAGGCCCACAAGATTTCTTAACCTTAGCATTAATGACACTCGGAGCCAGACAATTCATCTTGTATAGAGTTATCCTGTGCACTACAGAGTTTTCACCAGCACCACATAACTTCTTTTATCAGGGACCTCAAAAATTGCTTCAGCTAAAAGCAGTGACTCTTTCCTTGGGCCTGAAAGTGTCCAATGAGAAAACTAAAATCAAATTAAAACTTGGCATCCCTCCTTCAATTTACATGTTTCCTTTCTACCTTCACCTTTGGGCCAGATTTCTGCTCAACTCTGTATACAGAAATGTTAATCATTTAAGAACTGATCATCTATACCTCACAATACTTCTCTAAAGATTAGAATGCCAAGATAAGAGTAACTACTTAAGATTTGCACTGACATCATAAGCAGATTTGACAGCCAGCTTTTTAAAATGTCTTGTTCCAGACTCCCAGAACCTGAAAGTCTCAAGTCGCAGGCCTGCCAAGAAAAGCAAGCCTTACAAATGCATCACCATGGTGAGACTGCCCCTCCGAGGAGAAATTACTCCACAATGGGAACCAAAGCTACTCCCTAAGCAGAAGCTATCATCTCATGGCGGGAACCAAATCACTCCCTCAAACAATAACCACTTCTGTGGAGCCACCCTGCAGAACTAGACCTGAGATAATGATCAATCCGACCTCTGCCTGAACTATGCTCTTACCTCCTGGCCCAATTCTTCCCCTGAAGTTCATGTCAGTATTGCAAACAACAGGGATCGGGACACTGAGTTTCCCTTGTCTTCCCAATACAGCTATGTTGATTAAATTCCTCTTCTGATTTTCACCATTACTTTTTTCCATTTGCTCTTTGGTGTGAGTGGCCAGATCTGGTTTGCTGAAACATTCCAAATTCAAGCCACTCCACAGCCCAAGAGCTCTGACAACATAATCAGTAGCTGTCAATTGCTCTCTTCTCCTAATTGAGACAACCAAAAATTTCTCCAGACATTGGTAAATATTGGTGTTGGGAGAATGGGACAAGAACCAGCCCTAGCTGGAAGTCACTGGTCTCAGATGTAACTGGAGAATGACTCTGAGGTAGTGATTCCCCAGTTTACTGAATTCAGATAAGTCAGTATGTAGGGAACATCGCTTTAAATATGTGCAAAAACAGATTAATAATCAAAGTCTCTAACTGAAAAAGCTATAGAAAACAAAAGCATATTAAACCTAAATCCAGTCTAGAAAAGAAAATATTGAGCACAAAAGCAAACCTGAGCAAAATCTTTTTCAAATATTATACAGAAAACCCAAATAAATCAAAAGCTAGTCTTCTGGAGGGGAAAAAGAAACTAAATACATAAACCTTGCTATAGTTTGGACCTGGAGTGACCCCCTCCCATGGTTTATGTGTTAAAAACCCGGTCTTCTACTTATGATGCTATTAGGCAGTGGTGGAAACAGGAAAAGGGGCACAGACACAGGAAGTAGGTCATCAGAAGCATGCTTGAAATATGTATCCTGTCCCCGCCCCCGGCACTCTCTCTTTGCCTCGTGTTCACCATGAGATGAGTTGCTTTGGTCTGCCACGTGCTCCCCACCATAAAGTTCTACCTCGTCACAGACCCAGAGGCAACAGGGCCGAATGACTATGAACTGAAACCCCTGATATCATTTGCCAAAGTAGATCTTTCCTCTTTGAAGGTATTTACCTCAAGTGTTTTGTCACAGTGACAGCAAGCTGACAATACAAACCCTTAGGAAGAATGATCAAGAAAAATGACACAAATTATCAGTATCAAGTGTAAAAAAGCAATACAAATTATACAAATTTACATCATTGGGAGTTAACAAAACCTCATGCCATGAATTTAAATTTGAGTAAAAAATGAACAATTTTTTATAAAAATGCAAGATTTTAAAGTTGAAAAAAGAAATATAAAATGTGAACTGAATTTTATATCTAGGTACCTTGAATCTATAATTTAAAACCTCACTTCAAAGAAATCTACTGGCCTACATAGTTTCTCTAATGAATTCTTTCAACTATTTGAAGAAGCTGCCAAAGAATAGAAAAATATAGAAACACTTCTCAAACATGATAAAGGTGTCACAGGAAGGGGTAATAACAGGAGAAAGTAAAACTTTCTAGCCTCTTTAGCCTCTTTTCTGTTTGTTTGTTTGTTTGCTTGCTTGAAACAGTCTCACTCTGTAGTCCAGGCTGGTCAGGCTGCCCTAGAGCTCATAATAATCGTCTTTCCTCAGCCTTCTGGGTGCTGGGATTACAGGGCATGAACCACCAGCTCAGCTTGAAGCCTCAGTAATACAGTCTGGAAAACAAGCTGTTAATACACAGTATAACAGGAAGAAATATTAATTTTGTATATATGTATGTGATCCATAGACAATGAAAGCTTGCACAGCATCCCAAAATCTGTAGCTGACTGGTAATTATCAACATATGTTGAGGATGTGTTACCAGAGTCTGAGGCTAGCGTGGGTCCTAACTTTAGGGGGTACCAACAAACCATATGCAGACATTTGCCAAAAATAGCAAATGGAAAAAAATCTATTGGTGAAGTGTTCATCACAACTATGTCAGAAAACAAGGGGAACCAAAAACTCCTCAGACCTAACTTTTGGGGGTTATGGCTGGAGGTTCAAATTAAAAAAAAAAAAATTTAAGGCAGAGACAAGACATATGGTACTTAAGCAGTCTTGATCAAGATGTGGATTGAGTGATGATTATCTCTGTTCTGACTCTAGACGTGGCTCGAAGAAACTATTGTCACTGGGAGTGGGGAAAGGGCGATTCAGTTCTCATCATGAGGTGACTGGTCCAGCTTAGGGGACAGCCTTGATTCCCAGCATGGGATAATTGTTCCTACTCAGGGGACAGTCTCATCATGGGGTGATCTCCCAGCAAGGCTTGCTCTTCCTTACATACTCAGAGCAATTATTGGAGGCTTCTAAATACCACTCTGAAGATGTGGAATGAGGTGTTGTAAAGGGGCTGGAGGAATGGTTCAGAGGTTAAAGCGCTTGACTAGCAAGTGCTACGTATCCGAGTTTGATTCCCCAGCACCACATAAACTGGTCATGGTGGCCTGCACCTGTAATCTCAGGGCAGCCTGGGCTTCATAGTGAGTTCAGGACCAGCCTGGGCTACAGAGTGAGACCCTGTCTCAAACAAACAAACAAAAAAAAAAAATGTTGTAAAAACTGACTGCTGAAAATCTGTTGGTTGTGGTATCACTGCAAATCATGAAAATACTTACACTTATCTTGGTATCTTAAGGCTTGGAGGGAAAGTATTACAACTTTTAAATGAATAGTTCTTAAGTGATTACCATCCTTCTGTGCAGAGTTGGGTAAGCATCTGACCCAAAGGTTAAAGTAGAAAGAAGACAGACACAAAAGGAAGGTGGAGATGCCAGAGCCATCTAATATTAGTCATCCACTGGACATCTTTTAGGCCCAAGCAAGGAGTCCGTAGTGGTGGTGATTACTACTGTTATTGTTGCTTTGGTTGGGTTTTTAGCCTCTAGGTTCTAGTCACAAAGACACAAAAAATTTGAGGGAAAAATAAAAAATGAGAGACTTAGCAATGTTCAGTGCTAAACCACTTTTCAAACCACACACAGGTAAGTATATGCCTGGAACGGAAGTCTTACAACATGATGTGATTGAGCTTAACCTGTGCTCACATCATTGGCTCCCTGCTTAGATACCGACAGCAAAAATGAGGCAGATGAGAAAAGTGCCTGACTTTCTTTCTTCCCATGATGGCAAGAGGGGATGTGATTTGGCTAATGGTTATCATACACATGCACCTCACTTCCCTTGGCTCTGCTCAGCAACACCCCCACAAAGGATCTAGTACAGTTGACCTCAGTGCCCTCCTACCACCCCTGGAGTCACCTTGTGACTGCTCTCTGGGATGCTTCAAGAGGAAGTACAGATCAGCTATTAGCTGTGGTGCCCCTCCCCTGCTCTTGTCCTTCCAGATGTTGCTGCCACTTCTTGCAGTGGGTATTATGGTTTGGATCTGGAATGTTCCCTGAAAGTCTCATATATTTGGCTATCTGGATTGTCTATGGAACCATGTGTTATTAAGAGATTGGGGCCTGGTCTGGAGGAGTGGATTGCAGGAGTGTAGATTGGATTACAGGCATGTGGTGGGGGTTTAAACCTGGAAGGGGCAGAACACTGAGGCTGGACCCAGAAGGGGCAGATCACTAGGATGGGCCTGGAAGTACGCATGCTGCTTCCCGCCTTCCTTCTGGGACTGGACTGGACTTCATTAGGCTTGGCTTGACTTGGCTTGTGTGCAATGCTGTGAGGAGTCACCTCCTTCTCCATCTCCACCACACCTTCCACTGTTGCCAGCCTCCTGTGAAGATACTGTGACCTTCTGAAACTGTGAACCTTTCCTCCCCCAATTTGTGTATGTCAGGTATTGAGTCACAGTGATGAAAAAGTAACGAAGACAGTGGGAAATCCCCCTAATATGACCAAGATCAAGGAAGGATCAGACCCATTGTTATTGTCCCTAGCCTCCCCCTAAACTCCAAAGGAGTCTAAGAGGGCTTCCTCTGGCGTACTGACAACCCCCCACTGCAAATCATGAAAATACCTTGCTGTGGTGGTCCTGTAAATCTGCACATGATTTATTTCTCAGGTAGTATGGGCTTGCAAGGTCCTATAAATCTACTCAGGATTCTTGTCCTCAAGGGTGTGTACAGAGCAGTTACATTAAACGAAACAGCTGTACACACTGGGTGCCATTAGTCCTGAAAAGCTCTAAAGACTAGCAGCTGATGAGGATCAATGACAGAAAGCAGGATTGGCGGAGTCGACTGACAGCATCTGGCACAAGGCAGTGTTGAACTGAGGCAGCCAGGAGTGGCAGAGACCAGCATCTGGCAGAGCTGGCTGATGGGGTCCAGCACAAGCCTGTGTTAAACTGCACTGGCCAACAGCAGCAGAGATAAGTGACTTGTCTGTGCCACACTAAAGAAATCCATCATTAACGGGAGCCAACCAGTGGCTTGAGGGCCACTAGCAGAGCTATCCTTTGCCAGTTCATGTTTTCTATATGAATCAAGCTAAAGAACCATGGTCCACTCCTAGAAAGCCAAATAAATAATAAATAAACATCAGTACACATACAAGAGGCATCAGATCATAAAAAATACAGAGTTATTACAATATATTTAAATAAACAAAGAACAGATTCTTGTAGAACAACATCAAACACACAAACCTAAATATAATGAAAATCTCAGAGGATAAGAAGAACTGACCTCCCCCCCAAAAAAATCATGCAAAGACAGCCACATCTAGACCTATCATAGTCAAACTTCTGAAACAAATAGAAAGGGAAAATTTAAATACCAAGAGAAAAAGTGATTCATCAACAAAATGATTAATGGCTGGCTTCTCATCAGAAATTTTAGAAGCCAGCTGTGAAGTAAACGATTCAAAATGCCAGGGGAATAAACCACCAAAAAAAATTCTACAGGAAAGTTCCCTTCAAAGACAAAGGTAAAAATAAAGATATTTACAGATAAACAAGATTGGAGGAAATTCACTGTTCACACACCTGATCTACAAGAAAAGAACAGAAATCCTTCACACTGAAGAAAAGTGACACGAGATGGCAATGCAAGGGAAGAGGGAATGACACGCACCAGCGATCAGCAATACACGAGTAAACACCGTGACTACAGATTTTCCCTCTTCCGCCTTTTTTCCCCTCTCTCTTAAACCCTTTAAAGACCATCCAATTACTGAGCACGGTAATTATGAACTGTCTGCTTCCGTGGGGCCTATAGAATACAAGTCAAAAAATACATCTAATAATAGCACAAAGGAAAAGAAGCTGCTGTATGTAATTCCCTGGAGTGCAGTCAGTATCAACCTAGGTAGGTCATGGCTATTTAAGTATATATAACATAATCTCTAGAGTAACCAATCGAAAAGTAACTCAAAAATGGCTCAAAACAATCAAAGAAAATAAATTGATACACAAAAATATTTACTAGCAGAAAAAGTGGAAAAGGAAAGTGTGAGGGGGTGGGAAGGGGAAAGGGAGGTGATATGTACATAAAAAGCAAAATTTAAAAAGACGCAGTAAAAGGAACATAGGGACAAGAGACATACAATACAAGCAAATTATCAGACATAAATCTAATCATAATAATTACATTAAATGGAAATCGACTAACCCAATCAAAAGACATATTGAGAAATCCAACTTTAAAAGTTAGATTTAAGTATGCGGCATCTACAGGAGCTGGAGTAGCTTATTCTCCCAGCCCCACCCCTCACCCAGCCTGCACACAGCTTCCCCTGGCACGCTCGCCACTGTCTCTCTTGGCACAGCTTTCTTACCTGAATAAACTTTTGCTCTCTCATGTTCTCTAAGTATTGGTAAGTTTTTTTACCGTCCACAACACGGACCTTAACGTTCACGGTGCCCCGTGGCATTTTTCATTCACAGAGGATTTGTCACGTCACTACTGACAAATGACATATTTCTTGCTAATCTGGCAATTAGCAAGAGGGTTTCAGGGCAGCTCCTCTTTATCCTGTTTAAGCTGTGATACGCTACCAATTTCCACAGCCCAAGGAAATAATGACCTGCGTTTCTGAGATTTACAGAAACTGAACACAACTCATGACTAGACATTTGGGATCTAACATGCATCCTACTCCAGTCCCAAAAGACAAACCTGGAAAGGGTCAGCCCCACCCCTAGGTCAGCTTCCCAGCAAGAGAGGCTCTGTGACAAGAGGCCCCCCTCCTTCTCCCCTAGCAGGCAGGCATTTGGAAGGAGTCGCCTTCCTCATGTTGTGTCCCTGAGTGGGCTCACGTGCACCTGACGCTGCTTTTCTGGGTTCTTACTCTCAAATCAACACTGGAGTATGTGCTGGAGCTGGAGAAAATACAAGTGTAAGATTGTTAGAAAGAGGAGATATCCCACACTCGGAGGGTGAGACAGGAGGACTGCTGTGAGTTAAGGCTAGCCTGGGCTCCATAGTGGATTCAGAACCAGCCTGGGCTATAGAGCAAGACCCTGTCTCAAAAAGAGGAAGGAAGGAGGAAGGGAAAGGGAAAGGGAAAGGGAAAGGGAAAGGGAAAGGGAAAGGGAAAGGGAAAGGGAAAGGGAAAGGGAAAGGGAAAGGGAAAGGGAAAGGGAAAGGGAAAGGGAAAGGGAAG